>JAAGKR010000677.1:152304-172867 GCA_011419295.1 Clarias macrocephalus
CTCGTCTTGCAAAACACTCGCAGACCACGTTAATCGCAAACCAAGATTCCACTGAAAACACTTCCACAGGTGTTGTACAAGGTTTGTCCATTTGATATGCATGATGTTTAATATGATATGCATATCACAACACTTGCAGTTCACCTTGCAGTTCAACACTTGCAGTTCCAAAATTATAAAGCAAGGGTCACCATGTCCTTTCTACTGGTAAAAACTTACCATTCTACTCTCTAGTTAAACCTTGAATAACAAGAATAGTTTATTCCAGAAGCGTGCTTGTATACCAAAACACTAGTATATCAAAGCAAATTTCTCCATAAGAAATAATGGAGATAATGGACTAACAGATGATTCGTTTCACAGCCCTAAATATTCATATAAATAAAATAAATAAAAAACCTTGACATGACACAGATACAGGGGCCATTGTTGCAGTATACTAAAGAACAGTCACTACACTTGAACAAAAATTTTTTACAAATCCTTTACAGGCACACACACATGGTCACAGTTTTATAGTGAACAGCACATGCGCGCATGGATCTAGACTATATGAGTGACACGCACACTGAGACTGAGCATGGGAGACAATTACCCACAATTCCAGAGCGTGAGAGAGAGAAGAACCATTGGGTCAGTTGTGATCACATGACACACGGCAGATAAAGCGCATACGTACTACAGTACTTGTACATCAAGACCACATTCGTTTAAGTTAAAATCTATTTTAAAATTTTGCGCGACTTGCAAAACACTCGAAGACCAAGTTACTTGCAATGCAAGGTTTCATTGTATAGCCAAAAGTAGGCACCTGAAATTCACACACATGAACGAGCATTCCCTAAACTGTTGACACAAAGTTGGAATGACATAATTGTCTGGAATGGTTTTATATCATCTAGCAGTAAGTTCCCTTTACTGGAATGAAGAGGAAAAAAGTTACAAACCTGCATCATAATACCACTGTGCACAAAGCTGTCATACATGGAGTTGAGGCAAGATGCAAGTGCAGCCTCTTCCTAGATTTGTAACATTCAAATGTGAATTACACATACCAGCATGAAAACTATGGCTATGGCTAGACTACAAGTTAGATCATAATACTATGGTTAAGGCCAAAGAGAACACCAGAAATCAACATCAGCATGAACAACAGAAACAGGATAACAACAGACAAAGGGACAAAGGGTGTGTCTCAATTCAAAGAACTCGTCTGAAGTATTGCTTAACTCCATAGTATTGCGACTAAGACACTGCCATTTCGAAGGCTCCATCAAATGAGGTCAACAAATGCGGTGCTTTTACTCCTGAAAACAAAAGATGCAACAGTCTATACTAAGATTCTTTGCAAGCCAGGCAAGAGGCCGGAAAAAAACGATGGCTGACAGAGGATCCCAGGATATTTCAAATCAATAATTTCTAAAATTTAAATATATAATATATAAATATATGAATGAAAAATACTACTAATAAAAAGCAAAGGGGGCTTATATGTAATCCACTTTCTGTGAGACAGGTTTTTATAAAAATGTGGTTAAGTGTTGTTATACCAAAAGCCGCTTGGCTGCCCACATTCTTTTTTTTTATAACGATTATTATGATTTTACAGATAATTTATACCTCATATTACATTTGTGCGACAGTAAAAGCAGAAACAGCTAGAGATGCAAATAGGAAAATCCTATACAAATAGGAAAATCCAGTTGACCAGGCCATCTCATATCTGATCAGCCATCACAGTCTAGAGCGAAGGCCACAAGCTTACAAAGACTGCACACACACAGCATGCAGGATGCGACCCCCCAAAAACCACTAACTGCATGCTGAGCCTCCTCACTTCATGCTGAGCCTCCCATCAGTGCCCAGCCTTACTAATGCTCTTGTGGCTTAAATGAACAAAAATCTCTGCCACCACCTTCCAAACTCCAATGGAAACCCTTTCTATAAGAGTGGAGGTTATTATAAAATCAAAGGGTAGACTGGAGGGTTAACAAGCACATATGTGTTAGATTGGTCAGATATCCACATACATTTGTCCATACAGTCTATCTAAGTTCTTTAAGGGTAACGAAGAATCTTGTAGAATACAACTACAAAAAGTCTTTACATTTGTAACACTGACTCCAGTAACTAATTTGCCATTTGAAAAAAACACCATATATATGCATGAAAAAGGTATTGTCCCCTTTTTTAATGTGAAAAATTTAGTGTCCCCTATTTAAATTATATTTTTGTTGTTTTTTTCTGTAAACAAAATAATAACATTCTGATAGTAGCGTGTCTTAGTATTGGGCAAGTACGACCTCAGACAACCTTTTCACTGTGTAATTATTTATTTAAGAATTGCTAATTATCAACCCTTGATTAATTGATCATCAGCAGGTATGCAGCCCTCACTAAAACAGTTTGCCGGTCAGGTGTGTTCACACAATGTCAAAAGGGAAAGACATAAGCGACAGCCTTAGAGAAGCAATTGTTGCTGCACGTCAATCTGGAAGGCAAGTGGAAAGCATTTAAGACAGATGTCAATCTTCCAAGGAGTGGCAGCACATTCATCCCAAGGTCAGACCATACAATGCACAGAGAAGTAAATAAATCCCTACAGGCCTCAATGAGCATGTTAAATGATAAAGTCCACGACAGCACAATTAAAAGAAGACTGAACAAGTACAGTTAGTTTAGAATGGTTGCCAGAAGAAAGCCTCTTTTTCAAAAAAAGAACATGGAAGCACAACTGCGGTTTACAAAACTGTGAAACAAAGCCCTATGGACAGTGCCATATTTGGCAAAAACCAAATAGCATTTCAGCAGAAACACCTCATAACCACTATTAAGCATGGTGGTGGAGGGATGATGATTTGGGCTTGTTTTGTAGCCACAGGACATGGGCACCTTGCAGTCCATAAGCTGACCATGAACTCCTTTGTGTACCAGAGTATTCTAGAGGCACATCTGAGGCCAACTGTGCAATAGCTAAAGCTTGGCTGAATCTGGGTCATATAACAAGACAATGACCCAAAGTACACCAGTAAATCAACATTAGAATAGCGGAAAATGAAAATTTCTAGGTTGTGGAACCGTCTAGTTAAAGTCCAGTGAAATGCTGTAGCAGGACCTTAAGAGGGCTGTTGCTAAGTGATTGGGGTTGGTGCTTAGTATTTTTTTGTAAATTAATAATGGCAATGGTGACAAAACGTTTATGTTGCTATTCATCTGCAGTTGTATTTGCCTAATACTGAGACCTGCTGCAATATAATATATTTCCTTATATACAACTATAGATGTCACATACTGTACTGTATTCTCAGAATATACAAAGATACCCAGTGCTTTGTATTTCACTCAGTTAAATTCTAAATGATTTCACACTTGGTCAAAGCACAAAACTCACTAACTACAAGTTAGGAGAGTCTAATATTTTTGTACACACTTTGAGTTTTACTAGCACAGTTTTAACAACTTGCACTTTCGTGAGCCTTTTTTTTTTTTTTTTTAAAGAAAGCAACTGTTTGAACATTGCAACAATTCTGAAAGCAAGATATCTTTAAAAGTTATTAAATATTTCTGTTTAAAGATATAAGCATAGTCCTTGCCTCTGAACACAGGCAGATTTTACCCACATTTACTGACACAACATGCCAGACCACTCACTCACTCCAAGCAAACTGATCTGAAGCGGGAATCAAGCCGTTGACCCTGAAGGTGTAAGGCCGCAATGCTAACCACTATGCCACCATGCTGTCTCTTATCAGACTAATTATTAATAAAAACTACCCAATACATATGAAACAGATTGGCACAACTATTTTCTACATATGGCAAGCATGACCTTTTACTTTTTTTAATTGTATTCAGTACACAGTGCCTATATGTGTAATCTGGCTCTCTAACACTTTTATGCAGACTGGATGAGTCACAAGTTGGCAACTAAGATTTCATTATCTTTGAAACCCTGGGTGGTTTGCTAAATGTAATAGGCCTGCTGGCAATGTCCCACAGTATCCAAGAGTAATCGATTTTTTCCCCCTAGCTGGTCTTATTTTTTTTACTGAAGCAATATGTTAGCCTACAGTTCTTTAATGTGATCAAATTGTGCAACATCACATCACTATTGGGTTAAAACAGAGTCTGAATTTGGGCAAATTAAAATGTGTGTAGACAGATAGTAAAGCAACCCAGTAGCATTTCTACAAAGGCATCACTTGCCATGGTATCACTTGCAATTAACATATTTCTGGTGAACATTTGCACTCACACACTCACTCACTCATTGTCTACACCGCTTAATCCTCTATACAAGGTCGTGGAGGGGGGGCTGGAGCCTATCCAAGGCCTATCTAAGGGGGGATACCGAGCCGGGTTACACCCTGGATAGGGTACCAATCCATCAAAGGGCTCACCACATACACACTCAGACACACACTACGGGCAATTTGGGAATGCCAATTAACCTAATCTGCATGTCTTTGGACTGTTGGAGGTCACCAAAGTACATGGAAGAAACCCACCAAGCACAAGATGAACATGCCAAATCCATGCACACAGAGGCGGGAATCGAACACTGGACCCTGGAATTACAGGGCGACAGTACTAACCACTATACCACCATTAACACGCAGTAGTTAAAATAAAGCCTGTACTGTATGTTAGTTTGACACAGACTCAGGAGGAGATTAGACAGCAGTCTGTCACAAAGGGAGTAAAACCGAGCCTGCATTCAACATTAAGACTGGTCTGCTGGATATGGTACATTAGAACAGTAGGGTGGCAGAGTTTCTAACCATAATAAATCTGTAAAAGCTTTGTTCAAGGCTAAAGTCACTCCATAAATTAATGGAAATCTTTGCATTTTAGTAAACCTTTGAGTATTGAGGCAGAGTAAAAGTAAAAAAAAAAAAAAAAAACTTTTGTAACTTGAAACTCATCTTTCCTTTATTCTGATAAAAAAGTCTATGGGTTTACATTGTTCTTAAAAAAAAAAAACTGTCCTTCTGAACAGACTGAGATTCAACTGAACACCTCCCAGGAGCCTGTGTGAAAGCAAACAGACATTAGGTAAAACAAGCAGTGTGGAGTTGGTCACGACAGGAGACATCGGCAGGCTTGGAGAAGCTGTAAAATCAATTCTCATTCATTCACTGTAAGTGTTGAACACCCACAGGCAGAGACAGACAGAGCTTCAGTGATTCTGGCACATAAAATCTTCTGAACTAATGCCATCTCCAATCTGTGTTTTTGAGGAGTCCTACATCCACATCCTGGCTCTCGTAATCCTGTCCTCAAACCAGTAAAATTCCCAGAATGGGCAGATAGTGAGCTGATGAAATGAGCCAAATAAATTAAAAGGGCATAAACATTACATGCACAACTAGCTCAAGTTAAGAGTCAGCCAAGAGTGCTGATGAATTCTAAATGAGATGGAAAAAGCATATTCATCTAAGTGGTTGAGCAATTCTTTAGTGGCGGTTTTGTTTTGTTTCACGAATGTTCAATAGTATTACTTTCATTTGTGTGATTTTCTTCTTAGTAAGGATGCATACAGCAACATGCAAAAAAAAAAAGTAACATAGGTTCACATTATGTGTACATAAACTTCATAAAAATGTACCAAACTTAATCTAAAACTTCTTCTGACATGGGGTCATCAAAACTAGACAGCTGAAGACCCAAAAAACATGCAATGGTCTCATGAATCTCAGTGTTTGTTTGCTGAGATACACAGATGGTAGGGACCACAGCTTAAATCCATGGACCCAACCTGCCTTGTGATCCAACAGTCCAGGCTGGTATAGGTGGTGCAATCGAATGCTTCCTTGGCACGTTTTGGGCCTGATAATACCAGTCAGTCATTGCTGAAATGCCATTTCCTGTATAAGTATTGCTGTTGTCCATTTGCATGCCTTCATGGCCACAAACCTCTAATGGCCTCTTTGCAGAATGACCAAGCACAATGTCATAAAGAAAAGACATCTCAAACTTTCATGAGCACGAGAATGAGTTTAGCGTTCTTCAGTGGCCTTCTTAGTTACCGGATCTAAATCCAGTAGAACCCTATTGGGACATGGCAGAAAGAGAGAGTCACAGGATGAAAGTGCGCCTGAAAAATCTGCAGGAACTGCATGATGCAATCATAACAACATGAAGCAGGATCTCAAAGGAACGTTTTTAACACCTTTCGAAATCTATGACATTAAGAATTGGGGCTGTTTTGAAAGCAAAGGGAAGGCCTAAACTGGTTTACACACGGGCTGCACACATTTCAACAATCACATACACACATCATTTTATTATTTTCACAAGTAAACATCCATACAGAGATATGCAGATCTAGTTTTTTTTTTTTTTAATATCACTGAAACATGTCCTTCATAATATCTAAAATCACTGGACACCATTTATAGTAAACAATTTCCCACTGCGGAAACAAACCCAGAACTAGAAGCCAGTCCCCAGCATCACCAATCCTGGACAACATTGTTATACAGTTATAATGAGGTTGCAATGACGTCCACACAAAACACAACACTGGGTTTTTAAAAGCACCTCTACAAACCCCTCTGTCAAGCTCCTGAAATTTGCGGATGACACTACACTCATCTGCTTCATCCAAAATGATGAGTCTGCATACAGAAGCGAGGATGAGCAGCTGACTGTATAGTGCATTCACAACAACCTGGGGCTGAACATACTTAAAACTATGGAGATGATCATGGACTTCAGGAGAAACCCAACTGCACTTCCCCCACTCGCCATCATCAACAGCACTGTGGCAGCAATTGAGTCATTCCTGTTCCTGGGCACCACCATCTCTCAGGACCTGAAGTGGGACAATCAGATTGACTCTATTGTTCGTAAGGCCCAGCAGAAGTTGTTTTTCCGCCAGCCGAAGAAGTTCAACCTGCCACAGGAACTGCTCACACAGTTCTACTCGTCTGTCGTTGAATCTTGTGCACTTCAATAACGTTCTGGTTTGGCTCAGTTACAAAATCAGACATCAGATGACTACAAAGCAAAGTTCGGACTTGCTGAAAGGATTAACGGTGCACTGCTGCCCATCCTTAAAGAACCATATATATCCAGAGTGAAAAAAGGGCTCAGAAAATCGCTTTGGACCCCTCACATCCAAGCCATCTTCTCTTTGAACTATTGCTGTCTGGTCGGCGATACAGAGCACAGAACACCAGAACAGCCTGGCACATTAAGAGTTTTTCCCCCAGGCATTCTACCTCATAAACAGTTAAATGTTCTCCCGACTGTGCAAGAAAAATATGTGCAATATTGTTATATGCAATAGGTGCAATACTGTGCAATACCGCTGATATTTATTTGATAATACCCCACATCTTGTTCCATTTCTTGTTAATTGTATATACTTGGCAGTAAAGTTCTTTCTGATTCTGATATCAACCCATGGTCCGTTACTTTTATAAAAGTTCAGAAATTAAAATTGGAAAAAGTCTTTTAAAAGTCTTTAAGTGCATTATGGCTCTCAGATGTGCTCAAATCAGTGCTACTGACAGCAGCAACAGGAGGCAAATTCGAAACTCCTACACAGCATCTACACTCCCATATAGATTTGCTAAGTATTTACTGTACTGTACAGTAATATGTTTGCACAATGTGAAAACTGACTTCATAAAACCTGAACTCTGACATAGACATTCTTGACATTTTGTTTGTCAAAAATCTTTTGTCATCTTTTGGCTGCTTCCTGGTTTAATGGTTTTGTTAAATTGGATACTAGTATCTATAAAGACCTGAAGAAAATATTTGACAAAGCTTATTGTGTGAAAGTCTGGCACCAAATGGCCCATATCACGTACATGCGTTACACCAAAGACCATAAGCTGTTTAACATGTTCTGGTGAAATTCAGGGAAATAAAGAGAGGAAGTTGTATAGATATCTGCAGACAGATTAACCATAGGGAGTTTTTCCACATAAGGAACAAAGAAAGAGCTTAAGGGAACAAAGAGGGGGCTGTTTTATAGACATCTGGCAGCGAAACAAAGAAAGGAACAAAGAAAGCAAGAGAGCATGCTTAAGTTAATCTATTAAAATGAAATATCAAAAAACAATAACAGTTACATCTGCAACTGGGCCTAATATCGTGTAGTCAATGTTAGTCCAACTTCATTTTATCAAACTAATTCCAGCTTTCAAAAACAACTCATTACCACCGGTGTTCCAATGTCCATAACACTGCCAATTTAATGTTCCTACAACAGTTTGACAACCAATATTTCCTGCTGAGGTAGTCTCACTATTCCATTGACTGTCTTATTATAACAACAGTGACAGACATGTGGAGAAAAGAAAGAAATATAGTTAATTAAAGTGTAGTTTTATGGGAAGTGAACTGGTATCGGAGTGTGTTATCGGTTTTATTTAATAAACCAAATCTAAAATATTATATTTTGTTATGGCATCAGCCAGGCCAGTAACCATTATATTAATCTGCGCATTAACACCAACCTCTATGACTGCACACACATGCATGTCGTTACTTAGCCTGCACTGAATGACATTCCATATGGCATTTCTTAATTTGGCTATTGTTAGACTTAATGTGGTCACTCAGACGCACTGTCAGAGAACAGGAGACCTGGAACAAGAGCGGCTTTGTGGAAGGCTGAGCTTTCTTCAACTGAGAAAACAAGGCTCAGGGGGTTTATTTACAAGCTTTTACAATGCTCAAGATTCATGTGTAATTGGCTTGCTGCCCAGGAGTCAGTTCTGGGATTGCTCTGCATGAAATTAAACAGCATCTGAAGGGAGTGCACACCCACCTCTGGCATGATCGTCCTTACTGATGGGCAGTTATCCATTTGCATAGATTTCCCACAGGATTTGTGGGCACACCATTATTATGTAACCAGTTATTGTTTATCCGTGCTGCAAACACAAGGGAATTGGAATAAAGCTTTTTGGCCATGGTACAGTAACTAACACTTTGATGCCCAAGGTATCATAGGTGAACTTAATAAAAAAAATATGAGAAAAGATATTCTTTTAAAGGAAGAAATAGAAATAAACAATAGCTGTTTCTTTTAATCAGATCTTTTAATTCTTGTCCTCACCTAAATTTGGCTTGAACCCAGACTCTGAATTTACAGTCCAGTTTTAGAAGCCCAGTGGAATCCGACTCACTGGATAATGAGCTGTAACTAGAGACAGTTTCATCCATCTCCTAACACACATTTTGGCTGGACCAAAGTCAGTCAGGCATGGGTGATTCAATGAGTGATCAATCCATTAGTTTTAGTGTCTTTAAATTCTGTCTGCATGTGGAAAACCAGACTTCACTTTCAGACCATTGCTCAAAAATGCCTTTTCACAGCTGGGCCAGTAGGGCATCAATACATCCCATATGGTCCCGAGACCTGCCTTGAACCATGACTAGGCACAGATTAAAATGCACTAATCTAATTATTTATCATTTTTGTACACACAAACTAAGTAGATGCAAAATGCACAGTGCATAGTGTGAATGTGTGATTTCAGTAGATTTCTATAAAGCTTATAGCTCACTTACACATGCAAGTGATTAAAAATAGACACAAGAATCAGTACAGTGCGGTGTGATGCAAGGCCTCGCATTTTATGTGCCAATAATCCACCCAGTGTGGATTTGAATGCTTTTTAAAAAATAAGCGTAACTGTTACGTGTGACACAAATAAGTAAAGCTGGAAGACAAACAACACAAAGCAGGGAGAAATCTGATGCGCTGTGAAAGCATGGATAATTAACGCATTTGTATATATATATATATATATATGGCATCAAATGTACAAAAGCGATTGAAATCATTCCGAGTAGAGATCCCAACTTAACTGTTTATATGAATGCTGAGCTGATGAGATGTGCATTTGCCTGCTCAAAGCATTAACCAGTGTATAACTTTTCTGCCTTCATTTTTCTGCAACGTGGTTCTGCCCACAGTGAATCATTTAATCTGTCAGAAATACAACAGAAAAAGAAAGATTGTTTTTTGAGGTTAGGTTAAACTTCCCATCTTTTTCAGATCAATCCTGCCTTCTATATTATATTCAAGAATTCAGTCTTGTCTAGGGTTGGTAAAATGCTTTACTACAGTACATGTAATATGGTGAGCCAGTTGGTACCGCATCCTCAGCCAGAGACCTACAGTAGTAGACGAAAATAAAGATACTGTAGGTGGGATCTCTTGTTCTCACACAGTTTATCGATCGGGAGTAGAAGCAAAATTTCACTTCCAGAAAGCATGTCATGTCACATAATATTTACCTGTTGAATAGATTTGAATTGATCAACAATTACACCTCTCTTTCTGATTAAAAGTGTATTCTGATCAGGTTCAATCAGACTGTTATGATTGGACATGTAATAACTTGAGGACCAACATACAGGTATATCATTCTGCCTATATGCGAATAAATTATACAATGAAATAATGCACCGAAACCTAATTTAAAAACTAATAGGCTTTATTTCTTGCCTTGCACACAATGTCTTTGTCTTTTGGATATGTTGTTACTACATCCGTAGCACGACGACTTGTCTTGCTACCGAGAACCCAATGGATGATTCATGAGGCTATAAACATTGCAGGTGGAAAGCTGCTGTGACATTTAGCTTAGTCGCACGCAGAGACACTGGACATGTTTTTATTTTTTATATTGATATGCATAATATTTCCTTTACATATTAATATTCTCTGGTAACACCTTTGGAAAAAATGCTTTAATTGTATAATTTGAGACATGATTTGTAACTTAGTAAATAATTGACAAACGAAAGAAAGAGAAAGAAAAAAAGATGGATAAAGAAAGAAAGAAAGAAAGAAAGAAAGAAATCTAGTAGCCTTAAGGGAAAGTGAACCCTGTGTCAGTCCAATAGATTCATGTTGTTACATTAAACAATCTTCCGAATTTTTGCCTTAATGCATTCAGAAAACTATAGCTATATACATAATCTATCATGCACGACCAACCACACAACAGACACATTAGCCATGGTTCGTTCAGAATCCTTTTCTTATTTATGCCTTCCCTGAGCATTCTATCTAATTCTATTCTATCTAAAGATACATTGTGTCTAAGGCACTGTTTTACAATTCAGAGTTTCTTTGAAGAAGCCTCCATTTGTCACATATATATTACAGCACAGTGAAATTCTTTTTTTAACATATCCCAGCTGATTAGGAAGCTGAGAGCAGAGCACGGAATGATACGGCACCCCTGGAGCACAGAGAGGTTACAGACCTTGCTCAAGGGTCCAGCAATTGGCAATGCAGGGGCTAGAGGCACCTGACCTTCTGATCCTTAAACAAATGAACCACATTTACCAGTGATTTATACAGTATGTTCTATACAATCTACATCACCGTCATCAGGTGTAAATCAGACAATGCCTACAATACTATAATACATTATGTCAGAGTTTTCAGTAAAAGTTGGGAAAAATACACCAGTTCTAGATTTGTCTATGTAGGAAATCAATACTGCAAGAATAAATATAAAATATAACTTCAAATGGTATTATTTTATGTAATAATGCCAGTATGTTTTTTAAATCCAAATTACACAGTTTAATGTATAATATAAGATGGATTTTGTTCACATCAATGGAAAGCTAGAGCGAGTTTACTTTTTTTTTTTCCATTTTGTGAAGACATAGCATCATGGGTCCCAAAAATGTTAGAAATTATGGCAGGAAGAGAAAATCAGAGCCACTTTCAGTTTCATCTTTAAAGTAACCGGTGCCAAGAGTAATCATAAATGAAGGTTAAGTGAGGTCTAATGTCTATTTATTTCATATTTACTTCATTTACATGTCTTCCAAATGTTTTGATTGTTTTTATATGCAAAAATATGATTATAGTGTCGGAAATTGGTAATATGTTTTGGGTGGCTGGAACGCATTATCTGCATTTACATTATTTCCTATGGAAAATATGTTTCGCAATACGAAATTCTGCTTGTAGAACTTGCCTCCGGAATGGAATAAATTCGTATGCCGGATACCACTGTATGTGTTCACTGATTCATTTGTTAATTTATTAATTAATTAATTTTATTATTTTTCAGTTACTACCTATTGGCTTAAGCACCGCTTGAAACACAAAGTTACAACTGAAGGCCATAGTTTTCCCTTCAAATTTGTTTATGCCAAATGAAACAAAATAAATAAAAAAAAAAAGCTAAATTCATAAAATTCATAATTTCTGATTAACTTTGCATGAGCTTTATTTGTTTATTATTGAATGCAATCTCTTTTTCAATGGTGGGAACTAGGATTTTAATTATAAAAAGGAAAACCTTTTCATGTAACTGGCTCATGACATTATCTTATTAAAGTTTAACTTCAACCAAGATATAATAATTTTCATAACCCTAAGAGTATGAACATGAAAATGAACTAAGAGTTCATTTTCATGAACGAATTTCCTAGAAACAGCATAGTGCTGAGATCAACATATGCTTGGTTATATTTGCTTTGAAAATTTGTTTTTAAAAATCTGTGCTCAACCTACAGTAGCCCCTGGTGTGCTACTGGGCTGTCAGATTTGAATGTTACAATGTAATGTTTTTGAGCCTGTTTCTGAGTCCCATTTCGGATATTAATAGATACCTTCAGTTTTACAGTGGTGCACAAAAAAGGGAACATCGCCACCCCCAGTTAAAATATATCATATTAATAAAGACTTCCAATGCAGGAAAAGCCTTTTTTAACAAGCATTCTAAGTAAATGGTTAACAAATAGTCTGCAGTTTCTGGGTTCTGCTCTTACTCTGAAAAAGCAGATGTCAGCATTTTTAATGTTATCTGGAAAGTTAATGCAGTATCCGCCTGCATGGTATCACCCTTGATTAAAAAAAAAACTCTCTTCTGGTTGAATTATAGTGCTGTTTATAGTGTGCTGTCTGACCTGATAATTTCTATGATGCAGATCAACCTGAGACATAAAAATAACTTAAAGGAGGAAAAAAACATGAACATGAGCAGAAATTTGAGATTTTGAGGAAATGATTAAATTTCTGAACATCGGTTTCAGGGAACTTGTCCACATAGCATCCAGACAGTCGCACACCTAAATTGCAAGTGATATTACTTGCATGAAAATCTTTGTGACTATTTGCATACTGCAAAACACATAACACCTGCACAAGTATAAAGTCACTTGGGTTACCTAGATGCAGGAAACTAAAGCAAATAATATCAAGGTAATTATCCTGCTTGGTTAGCGCTGTGCCTTTCACTGTACTTACATCTAAGTGCAGTGCACACACACACAGCTATAGTACCGCCCCCCACTTTGTTTGCACAGCTGACAGAGTTTTTACTGATATGTCCTGTACACATACCGTATATTTCACCAAGCCTAAAGTACAAAATTCTATATATTCTAACTTCACCCTACACTGGACCAAGAGTTCAGTGAACTTCTTCCAAGAAGCCATGGATGGTTTGTCAAAGCTGATGTGAAAGAACTCAAGTGATCTGCATAGAGCCCTTACCTCAACCTTACTGAACACATTTGTGATGAACTGGAAGGTCGACCGCATAAAAGGTCTTCTCACCTGGCATCAAACCCTAAACTCATTGATGCTGATTTAAGCAAATCCAGACAGAAATGGAATCCCTTTTCCTAGAGTGCAACTACATGTTAAAAAAAATTAAACAAAATTAAGAGGTAAGCATATTAACTGATACCAGTGTAAGTACTTTGTGAAATATCTTCTGAGCAGCTGACACTAGGTACTACAGTACCTTTGACTATAGTTAAGTTAAGTTAAGCCCTTATTTGTCATATATACATTACTGCACAGTGAAATTCTTCCTTAACATATTCCAGCATAGCTGGGGTCAGAGCGTAGGGTCAGCCATGATGCAGCGCCCCTGGAGCAGACAGGATTAAGGGCCTTGATAGGGAAAGCAATTGTCTCTGTGATTAATAAAGTGCAACAAGGTTTACACGAGGCAACACTTAAAAGAAGTCTTAAAACTGAAACTAAATGACAACAGCACAAAGGCTTAGTGGCTTTGACACTAGTGCTATTACAGCTCTATCACAACCTGTCCACATCATTTAACTTCATGAAGATACAGTGACTACTGCAGTATTATTAATGATCTGTAGCTATCTACGAAACAGAAATTAAGGACGGTAAACTAATCCAACAATCTATCATTGACAATCCGGAACAGATCATCATAATAGAATTCATAATACTGACGCTTGCCTACATAAACAGGACTTAGTGAGCTTGGCAATCACAACTTAACTAATGAGGCTGAACAGCAACGGGTGCATTAAGCAGCTATTAAACAGCAGTATTAATTTTGATTAAGCAGTCCCTTTTCCACAAAGGTGTTCAATCATGACTGTTTGGGTTATACAGTCCCTCTATTTCATTCTAATGAATTCTAGGGAACACACACAACAAAAGATAGCACAGACATCATGCTTGGTGCTCTGATAACAATAGGTGGCTTTTCCAATTAAGTATATTGATCGATGTTACAGAAGCTTTATATATTGTTGATTTGAAAGCCACAAAGAGTATTTACAAAAAGAAGAAGCCTACACATCATTACTACAAATAATTAAAGACAATAAAGACAATTAACACCCTGGCAGTACCAGTTGTACCTCATTGTATATCAACCTAAAAAAATCAAGTGAATTAAAGTAAAGTGTTGGATTTCCATTAAAGGTAACTCTCTGCAAACTTGGTTTATAAAAAGAATTTAAACATATGTTGTTAAATGCTGCTTCCATTAAATTTAACTAGGAACTGTCTGATGTTTGTCTGAATCCCATGTTACTCAGCAAATTAAGGAAATTACCCGCAACCAGTTGGCACGTTTTTCAATCTGGGTATTATACTAACATTGTAATGTTTCTGGGCTATGGACTTGTATTGAATATCAATATCAAATTTATTTAATTATTTCTCCTTTCCACTTTATACTCCTGCTTGAGGCACAAAGCAAGCCACAAGCCAACACTCTTCCATAACTCCAGTTCAGAACATTACCCCATTCCTGTTCACAGTTTATTATGAAGTCCTGCTGATGTCGCATTTGTGTAAAACCCTACCCTTAAAAAATAAATAAATAAATAAATCCCTGTTTATTTTTCTGGTCACGTTCTGTATCTGTATTCCATGGCTGATTATGTTTTTATGCTTGCCTTCTCTGCAATTTTGGTTACTGGATTCTGCTTTTATATGATTAATAAAGCCTTCCTGTTCAATCCTGTGCAAGTAGTAATCAAATTCAGTGAGGTGATACCAATTCTTACACTGCCTGGACAAAATAAATAAATAAATAAATAAGTGACACAAAAATTTCATTAGGCCACCTTTAGCTACGCTGCCCAACGCAGTGGCTAATTCAAGTGTGAAAATAACCCCATTCACATAGCCGGTTCAGAACAGGAATATTACGCCGTCATTGTGCCTTGCCATTCTGTTTGAAATGAGGTGGAATCAGGGGTCGCTGTTGTGAAGCTTTTAACCTGGAAGCAGAGGTGGTGACAAGAGTAAGAAGAGATCGGTGTAAAAAAGAGAAACTCTTTCGTGGAACAGGGGCCTGACAGTAACCAGTAAGCAGCTAACCCACATATCTTAAATAGAACAGATCAGGTGTCACATTACACTCAATTACTGCTAAACCTGAAGTACATAAGAAAAAAATTTAATAAAAAAAATTGAGACAGCATTGCCAAGCTTTTTTTTTTTTTTTTAACTGCATTGAATTTTTTTTTTTTTTGCGTTTTAGAGCGAGTGGCAGCACAATTTATTGCCATACTAAAGAAATTGCAGTAAATTGTGCACACAGTGAGGTCAGTTGGGTGAGTGATATAAATGTGCAGGGTGGGCACCTTAACATTCAGTTCACTCATGATTATTGTTTTTAAAGCAAAGCAATGTTCAGTATTTGTATGTATGTGGTACACATCACACTAGGCGCCGGCACTGTTGTGTTAAATGGCATGTCTGCCCTAATAACAGAATCCCACATACTTCCTGGAAGTAAACCCAGAAGTGGCTTAGCGCCAAATTGGAGGGTTCTGTGTGAATTACTAAATGCAAGGGGAAGCACAATAGTGAAGGAAGTCTTATTATCGCCTTTATAGCACTATTACAGCCTATTTCTGTGTGAAAGGCGCTGTAGATTGCTCATGCTCCAAGAACCAAACTTTCACAGTTTGAGTCCTGTAATATGCCTGAAAAACTGCTCAAAAACAAACTCAATTCAGCTCCAACATGACTTCGCACCAGTGCACAAAGCAAGGTCCATAAAGACATGGATAAGCAAGTTTGGTGTAGAAGAAGTTGACTGGCCTGCACACAAGTTGACTGTTACTCATCTTCATATGCATGTGAAGGCAGATAAGCGAATACTTTCTGCAATATAATGCCGACTCTATTTATCTGGTGTGTGTATAGTTAAACCTTGGATTGTGCGCATGATTCATCTTGGAAGCATGCTTGTACATGACGCTATTCATATATCAAAGTGAATTTTGCCATAAGAAATAATGTAAACTCAGATGATTCGTTCCATAGCCAAAAAAAAATTCATATATATACAGTGTACAGTACAGACCAAATTTTGGACACACCTCCTCATTCAAAGAGTTTTCTTTATTGTGTTCTTTATTGTGTTCTTTAGCCCAAACAAGTCTCTTCTGCTTGTTGCCTGTCCTTAGCAGTGGTTTCCTAGCAGATATTCTACCATGAAGGACTGATACACACAGTCTCCTCTTAACAGTTGTTCTAGAGATGTGTCTGCTGTTAGAACTCTGTGTGGCATTGACCTGGTCTCTGATCTGATGCTGACCTGCGATTTCTGAGGCTGGTGACTCAGATGAACTTATCCTCCGCAACAGAGGTGACTCTTGGTCTTCCTTTCCTGGGGCGGTCCGCATGTGAGCCAGTTTCTTTGTAGCACTTGATGGTTTTTGTGACTGCATTTGGGGACACTTTCAAAGTTTTCCCAATTTTTCGGACTGTCTGACCTTCATTTCTTAAAGTAATGATGGCCACTCGTTTTTCTTTACTTAACTGCTTTTTTCTTGCCATAATACAAATTCAAAACTCTTTGAATGAGAAGGTGTGTCCAAATTTTTGGTCTGTACTGTATATATATATGCATTGGGTTGGAGGGCAGGCATATGAAGTGATGCATCCAGTGAAGTGTGAAGTGAGTCAGTGTTATGATCTAGGCTTGCTCCAGTTGGTCGGGTCTAAGCTCAGTGATGTTACTGTATGTGCCAATAAAATAAAATCAGCTGATGACCTGAATGTACTGAATGACCAGGTTTTTTACACCGGACTGAGATTGGGAAAGAGTGATTCTCGGACAATACTGTGAGGAATCATTTTCACACATCCACTGGCCATCACATTGTGTACTGTAATAAAAGCTAAAAGGGATTGAATGAGATCTTAGAGTGTGAAACCTCTCTGGCCAGGCAATGTAAGATTTAGGCCAATATAAATCTCCTGGAGTACTCCACATATGCACTCATCCGTGTGTTTTATCTGACCATATTTCTTTTTACCACATCTACAGACAAACATTACCTAATATTTGTACCAATAAAACTCTTGGATTTGCATGTGTCTTTGTAATGAAGGTCTGCATTAGTCCCTAGTGTACTGTAACATCCCAGTCTGTTTAGGGTTTGATGGAATGCTTTTGGTGAAAATATTTTGTTTTGTTTAGGATTGCTATTGGCAGTCACCAAAAGAACAGATGCTTTTCTGTTTTCCCTACATATGGCACTACTGCATTTAGCATCATGGTCACTGGATTTGCGCTTCCAACCCCAGGTTCCAACTCTATTTACAGATATCTTTCCCATACACAGAATCGACATGTAAGTGTTACTACTTCTCTCTGTGCCTGAAGCTCCTGCATGCATGCCCCCTTATTATAAAATCCTCTTTCAACGATCTTTTCTTCTTGCCATCTTAATTCAAAATTGAGAACAGAAATTGAGAAACGTACCGCTTGTATGTGCCTCAGAGCATGGTGTTGGCTGCTTAAATGGGTCATGCAGAACACCAATCTGGATGTATCTGCACTTTTTTCTTTAATCATTTATTCAGGGTTTTTCCTTTTATTTGTCATCCATTTGTACATCATGAATTGCCAGCACATAGCACATTTGGCTAATATTTAAAATAAACTAAGTCCCAGTGCTTTTAGCCTCCCAGCAGTGGGGGTTCAAATCTTGCCCCTAGTCTATGTGTGTGGAGTTACATGTTCTCCCTGTGCTTGAAGGATTTCCTCTCGGTACTCTGCTTTGATGTTTCCAAAATGCCCATGTTGTATTATTTGATGTGTGTATCTGTGCCCTATGATGTGTTGGCACCCCATCCATTGTATTCCCTGCCTTTGTCCAAAGATACAATGAATGGCATGCCAACCCATCACAGAGCACAGACACACACACCAAATCATACAATACAGGCAACTGTATGATTTGGTGTTTGTTTCTGTGCCCTATGATGGGTTGGCACCCCATCGATTGTATTCCCTGCCTTGATCCCAGGAGAAGGGGTATGGTAAACCTCTCAGATAAGAGGAGCATTATCAGTATTATTAATATAAAAATGTAAAAAAAAATAAAAAAAAGTGTGTCCAAAGATCCCAGGTATTTCGCTTCAATGCACAATACACTGATAAGCGTGAGCAGCTTGGATTTATACAGTGGAGTAAAGAAGAGGATCGTTTCCCTGTCTTGTCCCTGAACAGAGGGTATTAATTTGTCAGTCGTCCAGAGAAATGTCCTGGGGTTTAATTCTATGTCACACATCGCAGAGACAACATATTTTAATGATGACACAGGGTGAGAGGTGCCCTGCAAAGACAGTCCCAAAATGTCATTTGGATTTTATTGCCTTGTAAAATGCATTTCGCCCTTACGTCCTGCTTCTTTGGAAATTGATCTTTATTGTGGCATATGTACACTTGGTTGATTGAGCTAACATTTTGATGTTGCTTATATTTTATTAGACATCTGGTAAAAGGATGATAATTACCTTGGGCAACCTTTAGGTAACACCTAAGGCTGAAAGGTTGAAAGCAATAGCTATGGGGGCTGCAGTGCATTGAGTTTGCTGACTTCACCCTGAAATCTTGGTGTTGCAGATTGTTGACAGCAAAAGCATATATGAGGATTTTTAGAACTAGATGAGCATTTAAATAGACAGAAAGGTAATAATTGAAATGTACATGTTTAAACTTGGGTGTACTTGTGCTCTGTTGTACTGCTGGCAGTAGAAATGAAAATAAAATGTTAAATAATAAAAAAAGCTTAATATTGCATTACTACTTGTGTTTGTATTTAAAGGAAGAAAGGTGGATCCTCTCCTTCTAAGAAGGCATTTGCTTCAACTGAGAATTGAAGTAAAATCTTGTCACTATGGAGCTGAGACTCATCTGAACATTAAAAACTTTACCATTATAACCACCTACTGTAGGTTTTGGGTTCCCCTTGTGCCACAATGCTCTGGCCTGTTGGATACTGTGGGTGTGTTGTAGTGTCTGGCACCAGGACCCATCAGAGGAAGCCCTTCAGAACCTTTGGGTGCTGTTGGTTATGAGATGGGGACTGTTTGGATCAGACTTCTTTGTCCGGGGGCAATGAATGCTTGATCATATTGTGATCTGGGAAAATTGGAGACCAGATCAGCATCCTTGGGCTTCTACTGCTCCAGACCCGCAAACTACCAAAATTTCTGCTTTTACACCTGCTGATGATCAATTAATCAAGGGCTGATGATTAGCAGCACCCTGGCTGCCACTCAAACAAGCCCAAACAAGTCTCTTCTGCTTGTTGCCTGTCCTCAGCAGTGGTTTCCTAGCAGATATTCTACCATGAAGGTCTGATTCACACAGTCTCCTCTTAACAGTTGTTCTAGAGATGTGTCTGCTGCTAGAACTCTGTGTGGCATTGACCTGCTCTAAAAAGATCTAAAAAGTAGATCGAATAAAGATTATATTTCTCCAGTGCATTAAAATTTGGACTTCAGAGCTGTTATTACAGTGGTGAAAACCATTAAGTAATCCGAGTTAGTCTGTTTAGATTTTTTTTTACATATATATATTTTTCAATTAATATCTACAGTTTTGGATTTATTTTAAACTCATTTTATTTATATAGATTTTTCATCAAACACACTTGGCCTTCAGCTTTACTGTATAATACAAAAGTATGAAAAAATGTATATAATAGGAAAGATTCGCACATAATAATAATGTCCTTGAAAGGTTGAAAAGATGTACAGTCATAATTACAGTTCGCTCATTTTAATTAGTTACACAGGCTGACTCAGTAAAAGTCCAGGGTAAGAAAATATTAGATTCCTCACAGGGCTCAGGTCAAATTTCCCCAGACAACAGCTTGTTAACACTAGCTAGAGCGTGTTAACTAAAAATGTCAGTAATAATCGTCTACAAAAATGCATTTCGAAAAGCAAGCTTTAATGCATATAGTCAAGTAAATAAAATTGTATACTGCTTTCTGATTTAAATTCTAATTTTGCTAATTCTACTTTTAT
>JAAGKR010000678.1:0-15879 GCA_011419295.1 Clarias macrocephalus
ACTGCATGCTTTATACTACCCCCCCTTAATTCTATTTTCCTCACCATACTACCCCCCTCATAATTCTAGTGCACAGTCTATCCTCCCCCCCTTAATTCTACTGCCCTCTCTATACGACCCCCAACTTAATTCTACAGTCCTCTCTGTACTACCTCCCTTAATTCTACTGTCATCTCTATAACCCCCTTTAATTCTACTGCCCTCTCTATACTACCCCCCCTAAATTCTACTGCCCTCGCCATACTACCGCCCTTAGTTCTACTGCATGCTCTATACTAATGCCCTTAATTCTACTGCCCTCTCTATAATACCCCCCACCTTACTTACAAACCCCCCACCTTACTGCCCTCTCTATAATACCCCTCACCTTACTTACTACCCCCCACCTTATTGCCCTCTCTATACTACCCCCACCTTACTGCCCTCTCTATACTACCCCCCCCCACCTTACTGCCCTCTCTGTACTTCCCCCTGCCTTCTGTCTACTGCCCTCTCTATACTATCCCACCTTACAGCCATCTCTATACTACACCCCCCTTACTGCCCTCTCTATACTATACCACCACCCCCTTACTGCCCTCTCTATACTACCCCCGCCCACCTAACTGTCCTCTCTAAACTATACCCCCCCCCACCTTACTGCCCTATATAAACTACACCCACACTCTTAACTCTACTGTCCTCTCTATTCTACTCCCTTTGCTTTAACTCTTCTGCCCTCCCTAACCAGCCCCACTTGTGCTCAACTGCCCTCTCCATACTGGCCCTGCTCTAATGTTCCCTCTCTCTAAACTATCCTCCTCTGCTTTGTCTCCCTGCCTGATATGAATTGCCACATCTTGGCTCCCTTGCCCTCTTTGCTCTAAACTGCCCTCCATTTTACCTCCCTGCACTCTCTAAATTACCCAGCAATTTAAAACACTCACTACTCGACACTCTCTGCCTGGGCTAAACAGCTGCCACTTTATCCCACAGCCTACTCTAAACTGCCTGAAGCCCAACTACCCAGCCCACCCTAAACACTGCACACTGTTTTAACCCCGCCCCTTAATGCCCCTGCACTATTTAAAGTGTCTATAAGACACATGACACAGATTTCTGTGAAATTATTGAACAACACTGCAGATGGAAAATCAGTGCACCAACAAGTGAACGAACAACCACACACACACACACACACACACACACACACACAAACACACACACACACACACACACACACACACACACACACACCTGCCAATCAGGAAAACTGATCATCCTTTACAATCACTGTGAAAAAACTGGAACTTCTTGTTCCGTTACCTTTCAAATGTTTCACCATATTTCATAACCGCGAAACAAATAACAAAACAAAAACAAATGCTAAAGATTCACAAGAAAATGTCACATGATTTCAAAGATGTCGGAATTTGAATAGTCACTGATGCACTGTGATCAGTTGCATGTTGAAACATGTTACATGAAGTTATGATATTCAGAACAGAACAGGTTCCTTACAGAAAAACAAACTCCTTCTATTTACAAATTTACAAAATACAAGGCGTGTTCAAGTCAAACAGGGACTTTTGATTGCACAGAATAACAAAACACATTTACTTTTTTCTCTATATAATCCCCTGCTACGCTCTACACTCCGAGTCACCTCGGCCGGGATCGTCACTCACAGGCGTACGGCCTTCTTTAAACCGTTTATATCGTTCAGATGTTTTACTGCGGCTAAGAGTCTCATCGCCCTACTGTGCTTGAAGTCTTCTGTAAATGTCAATCGGTTTTACACTTTCATTCATAAGACATTTTCCCAGTCCCAGATTGACTTGAACATCCCTTGTAGCAGAAATGTTATATCCAAAGATTCTGTAAAGCAAAAGAAAATAATGTTAATTAACTGTTCTTAAGACATTTTTATATTCTATTTTGAATCTCCACAGAAAAAAGTCTCAACATGATCACCATGACGGCACCAAATTTTAAAAAGAAGTATTATTAGTGTCAATTAGCTACCTAGGTGATGTTAGCTCGTTTCAGGAGGCGTTATAACTGTTCCTAGCTAAATCATGAAGCAGAATGCAGATAGACCTAATTACCTCATTACCTTATCATCTTATTGTACTCATCTTATCATTTCTATTAAAAAACACAAACAAAAACAAGTAGGGATAGTAAATAGCTGAGAAACAAACACAGACAAAAATTCAATTCACTTTTATTCTTTGTCTTTCTCCTCAAATGCCTTAGGACAGGATTACATTTGCATTGGTTAAATTCACATGGGTTCTACCGTAATTTCTTTATTATTACAGTAGAGTTCGAGGAAGGTCAGGAGGAGCTCAGTGGTTATGGTGTTGGGCTACGGTCTGGAAGGTCCAAGTTGCCCCTGTGGGGCCCTTGAGCGAGGCCCTTAACCCTCAACTGCTCAGATGGATAATAAGATAAAAATGAAAGTTGCTCTGGATAAGCATGTCGGCCAAATGCTGTAATGTAAATGAGTTCGATCGCAAGTGTTTTTCCATCTATGTTAGCCATTTTGGTGTTTCTTTAAATACTCAGGGTATTAAAATATTAAAATCATTAAAATATTTCAGGGTAAGTAATGCAATAATGTCACCAATCATTTCAGCCACACATGCACATGCGCGTGATATTCTCTAAAGGTACGGATGTGTTGAAAAATAAAAAATGTTTGTCTGCTGCTAAGACTAATGTTTGTCTGCTGCTTGTCTCCTCTCTACTCCAGCGCCCTTTTGACCCCCTGACCGGACCATGATCATTTGACCACGTGAGCCTACCAACAGCCGGGAAAATATAACCTGCTAGGAACCTCTCTACTGGTTATTTTATGGCTGTTCGGATGCGAGGGTTTTTATCACTGCGGAGACGTGTAAAAAAATGTATTATAGAGATCCCACTGAGAAACTAATCCTATTCGAATAGGGCTTTAAACTCTATTGTAACAGCTCTAGCAACAACAGAGCAGCAAACAACGTCTCACGGGAATAATACAGAAAATACTGTACAGCACCAACCAACAAATTAGCACCTGAGTCACTGGGCACGTCACAAAACTTTCAACATAAATGATGAAAAATATAATAAAGTTTTGTGTGCTATACGTAAGAAAGTATCGTTTTTGCAGAATCAGTGAGGTCAGACATTGATATTTTGGAGAGAAGGTCAGGGGTTCACGTGGTGCTCCAGGTCGATGGTCGCTAAGGGGCCTGGAGCCTATCCCAGTGCACAAGGTGCGGTTCAACCTGGACAGGGTGCCAATTCAACGTAGGACACACATACACACTACAGGAAATTGGGGAACGCGGATGAAACCCACCAACATGCAAACGCTACACACGCAGAGCGTAGGTGGGAATCGAACCCTCGCCCCTGGAGGTGCGAGGCCACAGTGTGATGGTCAGGTGTCCGCATACTTTTGGCTGTATAGTGTATCTGTACAACATACGCTGAATTGATTCTCAATAAGGACGTGTGTGTTGAGAGCCTGGTCAGGTCCACAACCATGTGCAGGTCCACGGGGTAATTTTAATAATCCGTTTGTAACTACTGTTCTCGCTGGCTTTAGAGCAGTACATTTTTCTCAGCTGACAAATTGCACTATACACGACATTTCCCTTCACACTTTTATTACAGATTGCAGATGAAGAAAAATGTATAAAGTTATTTTTATGAATTCTTCCGAAATGTTTATGTATGAAGGATTTGTTATTCCTCTCACATGACCTCAGCTTTTTTTATTTTTATTTTTTCCTTTTTTTTCTTGCTGAGTCGTACAATACCGCCAGGCTACAACACCGGGCGCGAAGTTTACATGAAAACAATCCGTGCATGAAGTTTCTTCCTCGCTGTTGCTTAAACGCTCTTGTTACAACAGTTTTATGAATGCTGATGAAACCTGTTCGAGCGAACAGAGCTCCAGCTGCTGTCCTGAGTCTGCAATATCTGCTGAGAAATGACGCGGAGATCTATTCGATCTGACTAGTTGCATGGTGTTCGGGTAATTCATCAGGCCACGTTTCAGGCCTGCCTGACTCATCAGACACGGAAATCCTGCGTAAGTAACGTCGCCCGTGATGGATTACAGACAGCAGACGTCTTTACGGTATGTTAACAGTGGCATCGGAGCCGAAGACGCGTTGCATTACGTTCTCCCGTGTTTTCTCTCGCGGCGGTGAATGATAACGCGTGCCTGCTTCCTCACCATCCACTTTTCATCATCTGCTGCTTTCAGAATAGTCTGGCTAAAGTTGACAGATTTAGTATAATGGCCTGTTTATTCCACATCCCGGGTCGCCTTACGCAAGCGCGACTTAATTTCATCAGGAATAAAGATGCAAAGTTTCCTGTCGACGGTTGAAATTCTCTTAAAAACGCACAGCTGCAGTGTTTACCGGTTTATCTTTGCGCTAACACGCAGAGGCTTACTGTGACCGTTTCCAATTTCCACAACCCTTAGGCCTGTCACTGGGTGTCTGTTCTGACCGCATCTCTGAGAGTGCTGTGTGTCTAGGAGAGAAGTGAGCCTCCTTTCTGACAGCGACCAATAAATCATCCCTCCTCCCTTATCTGAATATGAGTGCCGATGACACGGCGACGGGAGCACAATCAGATGAAAAGGAGGCATCGATCATGTACAGCTTTGTTGTCACTGTGCTGGAAGAACATCAGGGAAAATGTGATAAAGCCAGTCAGAATCAGGATTCATGCCCTTCCTCTAAAGCGGCCTGGACCTCGTGGAAGTACCCACGGTCTTCTTGTCGGACGAAGGATGATTTATTATGGTTTGTTAATGGCCTGGAAGAAAGACAATTCAAATTAAAGAAAGTAGTGCTGTACCTAAGAGTGCCAAATGTTGACCGGTAATCGGCTCGATCAGAACGGAGAAAGAACACAGACTGGTGTTTTATCTTCATTTTCTCAAAACAAAAGGCATTTCTATGGACTGCCTCGAGGGAGGAATGATGGAAAATTGATTTCCCAACCATGTTTATTCTTTTTCTACTTCTTTCGCACAAACACAATGGTCTCGTATTGGAAATTTCTTTTCTTTTTGCATGAAACCTGATGCCATCACTCCATACCAGGACCGTCACATGTCAGATGTAACCGCTTTCCCAAGAACAGATGTGTGATGGCAAGACACGTGTTTCATTTACATCCCAGTTTTAAAACCTCTCTCTCTCTCTCTCTCTCTCTCTCTCTCTCTCTCGAGCCCCTATTACTCATTAGAAGATGTGACTGCTTGTCTCCTTGCCAACACACTGTGCGGTTTGAATGAAAAAAAAAAAAACCCTCAGCAGAGGCAAAGGCTCTGTCATCCGCACAGGGAGCTGGAAGCCACTGCTGAGAGCGACACACTGATCTGGATTCAATACAACCAAACCAGCAGTGCCAGCATGTGTGCCTCGTGCCCTTTCGCTTAGTGGGTTTCAGACTTGGCTGGTACGAGTGTGACTGAATCTGAGACTCATGCCTCTGGAAAAGTTTTCTATAATTTGAACAAAACTTGCAAGAACAAAAAAAAACCTGATATGCATCTAAACTTGAATGACTGCCTGCTGTTTCTGTCTGTTAACCTCGCAGATGAACAATCATGCAACATTTCTTATATTAATAACTTAAACAAATAAATAAAAATCAGATGTACAAATTAATGTTGCTCATTTACAATTTTAATCAGCTTGAACCCACAAACTGTAGATATACTGTACCTGCTACACTGTTTCTGGACACACACACACACACACACACACACACACACACACACACATGCTTCATGTCCTGTACTGTATGATGCATGGCCCTACACTGCCCTCTTTGGCACATCATAGAAACTACATCCATCCTCCATTCCCCTGTGTGCAGTGCTCACTGTAACGGAGGATCAAATCCTGCCACAATGAGGCTTCTGTTCTGTAAAGACAGTGTATCTTGACGCTTAATCCCGAAACTTGCCTGAGGAACACGTGATCCGGCCGGCCTGCAGTGGACTGTGAAGGGAGCGCATTGTTTTGGATAAAGAGGGTGAACCACGGGCACTCACCAGGTCGGGCTTGGCACGTTTGCACCAAACACATTGTATAAAATACAGGTACGGTTAGGGTTGGGGGAATTAGGCAGTCGTGGCATTTGGTACGACAGAACGTTCTGGAAACATTTGGGGAGCAAAAATTAAGCATCAAAACATACCTGTTATCATATAAACATCCGTGATGTCTGATAAGCATTTTAGGGGGGAAAAAAGTGAAGAAATACAGTTACGTATTAGAAATTAATGCTAAGTAACCCCTTACTGCTTCCTCAGGGTTAAGTCGCGGCCCGGCGCTGTTAACGATCAGCCCCTGATTAACTGATCATCAGCAGGTGTGCAGACCTCTATAAAAGCCAAAGTTTGGGCAGTTTGCTGGTCTGGAGCATTCAGGTGTGTGTTAACACAATGCCGAGATGGAAAGACAAGAGCAATAGTCTCTATAGCAATAGAGAAGCAACTGTTGGGGTCGCATCAATCTGTAAAGGGTTATACAGCGGAGCCTCGGAATGCGAACCTGATCCACTCCGCAGGCGAGTTCTTAAGGTGAGATCATGAAGCGTATTGTCCCATAGGACATAATGTAAATGCAGAAAATCCGTTCCAGCCACCCAAAAATATTACCAATATTACTCATTTCCAACACTATAATCATATGTTTGTATATAAAAATAATCAAGACATTTAGAAAAGACATGTAAAATATGAAATAAATAGACATTAAACCCTACTTTATGATTCCTCTCGGCGCCGGCTGCTTTAATAACCGAACTGAAAGCGGCTCCCTTTTCCTCTTGCTAACAGTCTCCCATGGTGCTACATGTATGTCTTCACTAAATCTTGCACAAAATGCAAAAAAAAAAAAACCCACTGAAATATATAAACCGACTTAGCTTGGCTTTCCACTGGCACAACGATCAAGATCCCACTGGATGTTTTCACAGCTTAGTCAGCGTTCGGTTCGACTCGGTTCGTTCGCTCGTGTGCTGAACATGCTTCTTATGCTGATGCTGTTTTCAGTTCTTAAGGTGAAAATTCGTGAGGCGGGGCCCTTATAGGACGAGGTACCGCTGCACAACCATTTCCAAACAATTTGAAAGAGAAAGATTAATCACAACCAGGAAGCATTCAAGACCAAAGTCAGTCAGAGCAATCCTGAAATGCAAAAAAGAGAAGAAAAAACTAGCACGTTAAATGTTAAAATCCATGGCAGAATAAGACTATTAGAAAAAGACATGTACGGTTTGTTTGTAACTCTTCCCCATTCGTTCAATATACCGTTTATCCTCTCTCCGGTTGTGGGAAGCCTGAAGCCTGGAGTCTGAAGCGTGTCCCAGGGGAAATTGGGAAGGCCAATTAGCCTAATCTGCATGTCTTTGGACTGTGGGAGGAAACTGGAGCACCCAGAGGAAACCCACAAAGCACGAGGAGAACATGCACACTCCACATATCCACTGATAGTTATTTTTGCTCCATGAATGAAAATAGGTCCGGAATAAGCTGCTTGATAGCCTGTCAGGTAGCTGGCTAGCTGGCTCACAATGATTTTTACATTCCCGCTGCATGGGTGCCACGGTGCATCTAGTGAAATCAGACTCTCTTCTTCCTTTCCATCTTTATTTTTATACAAGTTATATTCATGAAAAAAATGAACCATGGGGGGAAAAAAACAAATGCTGAAATTCCCAGTGCAGTTATACTAAATTTAAGCACTCAAGCACGTTATAGTCGACCGGAACTAACTGTTTTTCACTATGTTATATATATTCTAGCACAATATAAATAAATAAATGTAACAATAATGGCAACCACATCATTCACTTCCACCATCCACACAAACCTGATTACCGCAGTAGCCATCTCTGTTTGTATTTCTGTAATTAGAGGATTGAATATTTGTATTCTTCTTTATTGTTACACTGATCATGCATTGCTAAGCATCCTCCTAATTTCAGCAGCTATGTGACGAATGCTGTGACTTCAGATGCACTTTTCTGTTAACGATGTTTTGCATACTGTTTAAACCGGGGGTGTAGGGCCGCAGTACCACACACAGAGATTTCTACTTTCCCTTTTTCTAAAACACAAACTTCGGCCTTGATAATTAGTTAAATCAGGTTTGTTAAATGAGGTCTGTCGAGCTCAGGACTCAGATCTACACCCCTGTTTTACATAGCATGCAAAATATTACTCCAGGAAAGCGTGTCTGAAGCCGTGTGGTCCGTCAAAGAGCTGGCAAACATACCTGGCTGCTTAGCAGATACTGTATCGTTAGAATAATAATTAAAAAAAATAATAATAAAATTTTAAAAACACACAGATCTACATTTACCTACATTTACCATATAACATAGGTACAAAATATTTTATATAAAAGTGAGAGTGGATTTACAGGATGTGGAAGGTCTGCACAGCCAACATTTTTTCTTGGACGTCTCACAAGACATAAACAATAACAGTACAGTACATTATAAACGCACCATTTCTATGTTTAAACCTTAAACATTCTAGAATTAGCAGATTTGGACATTGGTGGCTCAGTGGTTGGTTTCTCGCCTGCCATGCGGAAGGCTCTGGTTCAATTCCCACCCAAACCCCAGCCAGTGGATGCAGTGCCGGTCCAAAGCTCGGATAAGATGGGAGGGTTGTGTAGGAAGGGAATCCGATGTAAAACCTGTCCCAAGTTGGATTCTCTGCTTTGGCGACCCCTTGACGGGAGAACACATGGTTTCTGTTGTAGCAAAGACCCATGTGCAAGCTCTTGCCCTCCTGTATACTATTTGAATTAAATGTTAAATCTAGCAGCGCAATTCGTTCTTTCACTTTGCCTCTAAATGAACACTGCTACTGTGCTGAAAGATCTTGATCTTGGTCAAAGTGCTACATTGCTACTAATGCTCCAACACAGGCGTTATCGTAACTTACAAGGCTGTAAAAAATATTCTACCACAAGGGTTTCCAAACTTTTTGAAGAAATAACCCTTAACAGACTTTATGGATTTTTTTGAAAGCTTAAGCTTTCAAGTTATTACTCAGACCTGCAGTAACATCCAGATTAACCTGAATGTTTCAGTAACATATAGACTGTATGTGTGTGAACTGTAAGTGACTGAAAGCCGGAGGAATAATCACTGTGCTGCCTTCTCACTGCAGTGGGATCTATGGCATCTTGTGGTTGTAGGGTGATGTGATACGGCGCGACGCTAAGTAGAGGCGTCTGGGTTGGACTTGACACATGACCTGACACTACATGGCACTCCAGTGCTACAATATCCCTGTTCATCTGGTTTGCGAGTCAAACTGAAAAATGTTTAGTGACTTCATCTACCCTGATGTTAAACACACTGACAGGCTCAATGTCTCTTTAAAACTTTCTGCCGTAATTGTGATTGCTGTAACGATCCGCGCGTCAAACCGGGAAACTCTGAAAAATAGTGCAGCACGTCAGGAGAAGGGAAAAGACAAAAGCATTTTTTAAATTTAAACGACATTCCAGTAAGCACTGGGCCGACCATGACGTCGTGTCCTCGGCATTCATTGGTAAAAAAATATGTGACACGTATAATGCATTTCCTAAAGATGCATTCAGATACGTGTGTACACATCCACAGATGTACATGGGGCTGCATGTATAGATATTATTTTGGCTTTTAGCTAAGTGTTGTTCTATAGATACCCTCCCAGAAAACATCTGGATGTTTGATGAGCGTTAATGACAGCTGTTATGAATCAGATAATGTCGAACACATTGGTTCAACTTTCATTCAAATTTGACCTTTTTTTTTTTTTTTTTTTTAACCCTGACGAGACGTGTCAAAGGGGCGTCATTTCAACGGTCATCAAACGTCCAAATGTTTGCTGGGATGGGACTCATTTGAACGTGACTCCAGCTAGCGTTTCGCAATGTTAGCACACAAAATCAGTCTGCAATATTAATAATAAAACAACTTAAAGCAGAAAAACAAAGAGTAGATTCTGAATTTCTTGTGAATCGAGCGAGCAGGTCGTGGCCTCTAGTTTGGGAAGACCTGTTCCACCAGGTTCACCAGCTCGGCTTGTGTTTCGAAATCTCTTCAAACCAAACTGGATTTTTCCGTGGATTGTGTAAAAGTCTAAGACAGAAGGTTTCCTTTTTAGTAAACGTTCCATATCAAAGCCCATTTGAAGACAGGAATCATTATCCATCTCAAAGAAAGGATCCTAAAGAAGACCCCTTTTAAGACACTGTGTGTGTGTGTGTGTGTGTGTGTGTGTGTGTGTGTGTGTGTGTGGGAGAAACCTGCTCATTACTAACGGAACGTCAGAAGGTACAAGCAGAAAGTCACCCTGACCGGCTCATTTATGTCTGATAAAAATTTATCAGGCACACAATTCAGTCAGTTGTCCCGGGAATTAGAGAGTTATCAGACAAAGCACTGGAAAGTATAATTAAGTCTGAAGGAGAATGTCTCAGAGTTCAATTCTCCCTGGAATCATAAGACAAGTCCGCTCCATGTGTGTGTGTGTGTTTACCAGGTGAATCACTCCATAAATCTCCTGAAGACTGGATTTCAAATGATGATTCAATGTTTGGATAAAATACAGTGTCTGACAGATGTGTGCTCTGTGGTTTAGACCACATGAAAAGTAGTGAGAGTGGTCACTAATGATATAATGAGGCATCAAAGCACATCTGCAAAGTGCGTGCTCGTCTGGAACTCGGCTGCAGAAACGTACAGTATGGCGAGTTCCTTTAACGCTTCCTTTGATTGAATGCTCAAAGTGAGGCTGTGTGAGGGAAAGAAAAAATGGAAGCGTGTCACACTTTCTCCAGCTGCTGAAATTAATTAGCTGTATTAAAGCTCGCGGTGTTTATGCGAGTCCGGTAAGCTGAAGACGTCAAGCAATAATTCGATACAGTAGCTGTTAATTCAACACTGGCGGTTTGCCTGTGTACGATGCAAACATCATTTTCTATTGAGCCAAATCTCTCAGGCTGTTTACTCGGTATTAATTAACAGACACTGAGCTAATATGAATGTCATTAGACATCACCCAGAGGTGGAAGACTTTCAAGGGTTTACCAAACTTAAGGATGAATGTCTTCATGACAAGCAGGAGCCTTACCCAATCTCTCTTTACAGACTCAAATCAGTGAAGCACAAAGAAAATTCAGTCCCTCAGCAGTAAAATAGGGTTGTAAGCAAACAAGCCGCCGAGTCACCGAGACTTAAATGTGCACACACAGAGATACGGCACATTGTATATAATGACATTAGAGGCTTAGGCAGTTCGAAGCTGATTCTCATGCCAGGAAGTATGTTGTTTTCCCTGACATCTTCTTTTCTCTCCGTGAAAACCTGAAGGAGCTCCTTCTTTTTGGTTCAAGCCCCACGCAGTGAGAGGACAAGCGAGAGCTCACCTTGTGATGCTGGAGCATTGCTGATGCAGGTCAGGGTGCCTCCTGAAATGGGAAGAAATGAACCACGGGAACCCCCACAGAGTTCAGTGTGTGCTACTGATAGCTTTGTTATGGTACAGATAACACTTCCCAAGGTGAAATTAAAGGTCTGACATGGACATGCAATCAGTGAACAGCCCCTGAATTTTGTATACGGTCCGAAACACACTTTGCATTGCCTAAGAACAGTTAATTCACCAGAAAGCTATGCTCAGCCGTGCTCAACATGTGACCATGACCACTATTTTATCATTTTTATCCAGACTGCGGTTTGACCGTCAGTGTCACGGAAGTGCCAGGAAGACGCTGGGCCAAGACTGGGCGCATGACGTACACAAAACATGTGTTTTATTTATATGTTCTACAGTATAGTCAGTGTGTTGGCTGAGGTGATGCGTCAGAGCGCTAACAGTGACGTGACAACAGCGAGAAAACTTGAAGCCAAAGAGGTGACCAAATGCGTCGGTGTAGCCATGTCACCAAGCACTGATAGCAGTTTACCAGAGACATCCGAGGCAGAAGACAAGGAGTAGGCCTCCTGTGTCCAGCCCAGCATAGCTCCTGACGCCAGGTGAGGTCTCAGCAGAGGAAGCCATCACTTGGATTGATGTCACCCCATCTTCTTGCCCCGCCACCGATATAGAAACGTCACCAAGCACAGAGAAGAATGGATCTCTGCCCTGCTCTACTGTACCTCCCTGCTCTCTGCAGAGCTTTGCCCTCTTCTCACCATGCCAGGGGCTTCATCCGTCCCTTCTGCTTCACGTGTGCATCGTTTCGTCTCTGACTTTGCAGGCCTGAACCACACTTTCAAATGGTCCAGGATACCCTCCAGACTTGAAAGAAATCCAAGTGGGTGTCAGGAGACAACTGTTACGACAGGGGTACTGTCATGGACCTACTGCAAAGGTTGACCATGTTGACCATAGTCCAGCAAAATACTGCTGGACTATGCTTCCCAACAGTCACATATTTTTAGTTTAGCTCCTAAGCATGCCATTGATTTTCAGTACGTCTTTGGCTTGTGTTAGTTGTATGTACTTATGTTCATACATGTACATAATTCATAGCTGTATTCCCCATTTTGTTTGGTTTGGTTTGAGTGTGCACTAAGTTTAATAAAGTGGAATCTGCACCTGCATCCTCTCTGTGAGCAATTAGGGCAATTAAATAAAAATTTTTCTACATCTGGTCCAAGATTCAGTGTTTCAAAAGAGTCAAACACCAATAAAAACCTCCTGACATGAAAGGGTTAGTTTGTCTAAACTAAAGTGGAGCAGCACATCGTAACAAGACCTACAAAGTGCTACAGTAGAGTCGAGCAGCATTAAACAGATGCTGAATGATCTCAGCCGGCTGTACGGTATACGAGCAGCATCCGGCACTTGTAGAATTCAGGGCAACTCTACAAAAGAGGCTCTTGACCTTAAGATGATAGAAATAGCAACAAAGACTGCAGAACATGATCCTAAAGAGAGCAGTTTTGATCCACATCAGTTCGAGGTTCTCTATTAAAGAATAAGTTAACCAGCACATCAGTCCATGACCAGGAGTTACACAGATGTGACATCATCACAAAGATAGTTATTACACCCTGCATAGTGCACTAGCTTTCCAGTTAACACTATTTGAGATTTAACCCCGAAAATCCAAAAGTTATCTGATAGTCTAAAGCAGAAGATGCGGAAATACATTACTAGTCAAAAGTTGAAGGCATCCAAAATGCTCATACTGTACTTCTGCTCTGTAAATCTCCATAACGGCTCTGGTTGTTAATTGGTGATTTCTGAGGCTGGTGACTCTAAATGGACTTCTCCTCTGCAGCAGAGCTAAGTTTTGGTCTTGCTTTCCTGGGAAGGTCTTCATGAGAGACAGTTTCATCATGGAGCTTGATGGGTTTTACAAACACAAACACACTCGACACAATACTGTTCTTGTAAGAACTGTTCCAGAACAGCCGACCTTCATGTTGTTACTTATTTACCTAATGCCATGTGTGTTAGAGTATCTCCAGTATTGTTCTAGAATGTGGAAAATATCATAACCAACTTAGAAGGTGTTCAAACTTTTGACAGGTACGGTATAAAATAAATCTGGTAGGTTTCTCAGGACTGTCCACCGCCTCCATGGTTTATTCTCCTCACCTTTCAGCTACAAGAGTTTAACTATCAGTTGCTAACTGTCGTTCTCCAGCTCCACCAATCGGGGTTAGTTAGTTCCTCCAGGAGTGGAATGTTCTTTGTAAAATCCTAAAAAACTAAATAACTGCTTAAATAAAGAATCTATTGATAATCAACAGTGTTTGTGGAACAGATATATTAAAGCAATATCACACAAGAGAGAGTGCTGTTGTGCTGGATATCAGTATGGATGTGATATCTTCACATCACAGCATCACTTCCGTGCTGATATTCAGTACAACAGCACTCGCTCTTGTGTGATATTGTACTTATGAATATCGTAAGATCCAGGCCTGAAACACTCACTCACTCACTCACTCACTCACTCACTCACTCACTCACTCACTCATCATCTATACCGCTTAATCCTGTATTCAGGGTCAGAGGGGGCCTGGAGCCTATCCCAGGAGACTTAGGGCACCATGTGCAGGGTGCCAATCCATCACAGGGCACAGACACACACACATACACTCACTCATTCACACACTACGGGCAATTTGGGAACGCCAATTAGCCTAACCTACATGTCTTTGGACTGTGGGAGGAAACCGGAGTACCCGGAGGAAACCCACCAAGCACGGGGAGAACATGCAAACTCCATGCACACAGAGACGGGAATCGAGCCTGACCAGGGATCGAACCCGGACCCTGGCGGTGCAAGTCGACAGTGCTAACACTACACACATACAGCTTGGGTTTATGATTACATTTCTTTATTTCAATTCAGTTCAGTTCAATTCCATTTTATTTGTATAGTGCTTTTAACAACTGTCATTGTTGCAAAGCAGCTTTACACAATCAAAAGAATTATTTATTATAGCTAGTATGAAATGTGAATGTTTATGAAACAGAATGATCAGATAGTCCCTGAGAGCGGTATTGAATAGAGATACTGGCCAACAGGACGTCCTGTGCCAATTTAATTGTTATCATAGCGCAGAGATGTGACTGCATGAACAATCCGTGTGACCTGCATCCTTACTCAAGCCTGTAACATGATCTATCGCCTTTCATCAGCTTGAAGTTATGAGATAATTCCTTAGAGGTAACACTACAAGGGTCATAGATATTATTTACCCACTCGATGCATAAGATGCATTTCATCAACCGCATTTGACTCTGTTGCGTGTGTGGGTCTGTGTGTGTGTGCTTCTTGTTAGATCTGAAAGATAAAAACCATTGTTGTCTAGTTTCCCCTGCATAGAGAGTCTGCTTTGTGTGTTTGCCTCTGATGCAGCTCGATGTGAAAGCGTTTATGATGTGAGCAAAAACACACAAGACTACAGTATGCACTTTGCGTTTCAGCCGGTCCGATCTTTTCATGTTTCATGTTTAAGCCTCGACTAGACTCCATGCATTTCGAAAATCCTTGCAGATAAAACTTTCTGACAGTTTTTTTTTGTGTGTGTGCGTGTGTGTCTGTGTGGAAAATGACTTTCATATGAACTTATCGTCGCCTTATTACAAAGAATATGAAAGAACTTTGCAGTGGTTTGCATAAGTATTCAACCATTTCACTTTTCTTAATTTTGTAGTATCACGAAAAGGATGTCAAATGTTTTTGCATAAGTATTTGAATTTGTATATTATTGATCATGTGAAAGTGTCACATGATCTATATAATCGAAACTCAAAGAACATAACATAACCCAGGCCATTGTGGCCCTCACCTTAGGGTCCAAGGTTCAATTCCCGCCTTGGTTCTGTGTGTGCGTGTGTGTGCGTGTGTGTGCGTGTGTGTGCGTGTGTGTGCGTGTGCGTGTGTGTGTGTGCGTGTGTGTGTGTGTGTGTGTGTGTGTGTGTGTGTGTTCTCTCTGTGAGAAGGCTCCAGGCTCCAGGCTTCTCATGACCCTGTACAGAATTAATGGTATAGAAAAAATAATGAATGAATCTTATAACCCTGATGTTGTCGATGTCTCTGCCTCCACCAAACCTCAGCTGATGTTAGTCCGCACACAATTCGAGTAATTATATGGATATTCTGCCACGTACAGTATGAGCTTTTATGCTGTGTTATAAAATAATCCCAGTTAAATCCAGGATGTCCAGTAGGCCTGAAATATGTAGTGATCAGGGGTGTGAAAACTATTCCAAGCCACCTTGCGTAGACAGTGTGCTAACATCATGATATATTCTCTATCCACCTCTAGACTCTTTATACACCATTCTTTATCACTCAGACGGTTTGTGCACAGGTGAACATTTTGTCGGACAATATG
>JAAGKR010000678.1:15899-40750 GCA_011419295.1 Clarias macrocephalus
TGATCTATCGCCTTTCATCAGCTTGAAGTTATGAGATAATTCCTTAGAGGTAACACTACAAGGGTCATAGATATTATTTACCCACTCGATGCATAAGATGCATTTCATCAACCGCATTTGACTCTGTTGCGTGTGTGGGTCTGTGTGTGTGTGCTTCTTGTTAGATCTGAAAGATAAAAACCATTGTTGTCTAGTTTCCCCTGCATAGAGAGTCTGCTTTGTGTGTTTGCCTCTGATGCAGCTCGATGTGAAAGCGTTTATGATGTGAGCAAAAACACACAAGACTACAGTATGCACTTTGCGTTTCAGCCGGTCCGATCTTTTCATGTTTCATGTTTAAGCCTCGACTAGACTCCATGCATTTCGAAAATCCTTGCAGATAAAACTTTCTGACAGTTTTTTTTGTGTGTGTGCGTGTGTGTCTGTGTGGAAAATGACTTTCATATGAACTTATCGTCGCCTTATTACAAAGAATATGAAAGAACTTTGCAGTGGTTTGCATAAGTATTCAACCATTTCACTTTTCTTAATTTTGTAGTATCACGAAAAGGATGTCAAATGTTTTTGCATAAGTATTTGAATTTGTATATTATTGATCATGTGAAAGTGTTCAATTCCCGCCTTGGTTCTGTGTGCGTGTGTGTGCGTGTGTGTGCGTGTGCGGGTGTGTGTGGGTGCGTGTGTGTGTGTGTGTGTGTGTGTTCTCTCTGTGAGAAGGCTCCAGGCTTCTCATGACCCTGTACAGAATTAATGGTATAGAAAAAAGAATGAATGAATCTTATAACCCTGATGTTGTCGATGTCTCTGCCTCCACCAAACCTCAGCTGATGTTAGTCCGCACACAATTCGAGTAATTATATGGATATTCTACCACGTACAGTATGAGCTTTTATGCTGTGTTATAAAATAATCCCAGTTAAATCCAGGATGTCCAGTAGGCCTGAAATATGTAGTGATCAGGGGTTTGAAAACTATTCCAAGCCACCTTGCGTAGACAGTGTGCTAACATCATGATATATTCTCTATCCACCTCTAGACTCTTTATACACCATTCTTTATCACTCAGACGGTTTGTGCACAGGTGAACATTTTGTCGGACAATATGACAAAATTAGCAAAATGTGTATCAAATTCAGTGCAGATGTATCAGGGCATATTAGAGCAAAGACGTGGCTCTCTGAAAGCAGTCATGAATCAGTCCAGAAAATGTGCTAATCTGTGACTAAAGTCCCGCCGTGTATGTCCACTGTAACAGCCTGCGAGACTCAGACATGGCTTTCTCCCAGACGTAATAGTGCGGCTATTAAGATGTTCTTCTCTTTTACTACATTTGATGGCGTGAACAATTGCTTCATTCATTCATGGCCAAACGCTTCAGCCTAAAACGATTATTATTACAGGAACCATCCTGCAGGTACATTTTAATTATGAATGCTCGGCGGCATTAATTGCCAACGTCAGTTCTTTCTGTCAGTTTGAGTTTTCCGCATGCTCTTAATTTTGCACATGCTTAAGCACTGATTTATGCCTTGTTGAGCTCATAGGCAAACATCTTTTTTAAATAACACTCCTTTAACTTTTTTTTTTTTTCTTGACCCAAAATGTTTTTTTCTTTTTTAATAGTGCACGGATTCACTTTACTCTGTGTAGCATTTGATTCCGTTCATCTTTTTTATTCTTGAGTTTAACAAAGAGAAGAGAAAGCTGATATAAAATGCACGCTATCCCTTTCTGGCATTCTTAGCTAAATCAATTGCACTTAACTAATAATATTAATAATAGCGTATTGATCCATGCTCTGTCTCCCCGTGCTGCAGGGAGCATATGCATTAGCATAATGACAGGCGGACTGGGAGTACCGCAGATTACATTAGAAGAGTGAAGGACATGCTCTCCTGTCTTCTCTTTCCGTGATGTTGTAAGCTAAATGTCAACAGGCCTTTGAGACACTCTGTACACCGTCTGTCTGGAGCATCCCTCGGATCCCAAGTACATTCAGGTATTACTGTTTCCCCGTGCGCGTCTATATTTCCGCATTCTGTAAGAATAATACAGAGTTAATACACTGATACACTCACACTGGCCCGGTGTTTACCGACACCCGGGTGTACACTCGGCCTTTCTCGGGGTTCCCTGCCATCCTGGTTTCTAAGCAATGTTCAAAAAAATTGCCATCGAGGTGTAAATACTGTGAGTGTGTGCACCATGCCGTGTGGTGTCTGGCATCCCATCCGGGGGTATTTTCCCCAGCGCTGTACCCAGTGTTTCCAGGATATGTATGTGTATACTGTATGTTTCCTCGACCATAAGAAGTTCTACTATGATGGATCAGATATTCAAATAAAATGGCGTTCCTTTTTAAAATATTTCTGCTCCAGTCAATAAAGAAGCCATTTATTGAGGTTCATTGTTATTCTCAGTGTTTGCTCATCGAAAACAGAGTCCAGCTCGGTCTTATTTACAGAAGCTGATAAACATTCCTGGTGTGTACTTAAAGATGAAAAAAAATTCAATGGAAGGAAAATTGAAACATCAGAGACGCGGAGGTTAGGGGGAAAATAGATTTTTGAGGTTTAATCGAGTCTTTCCCGAGGATAAGTGACTTTTTAGAGCTAGATTGGGAATGATGTCTCTTTCAGTATCATACTGCATTACATAGTATATAGTGCGTACTGGGACATTTTATTTTATGAATAGATTTACCTATTTTGGACACCCGTGGTTTTGAAGTAAAAAGAAGAGAACAAATCGAGCCAGGTTGACGGGTTTTCCGGAGGTACGGCTTTGAACATAAGGGCAATGATACATCTTTCAACACATCAGATGTTGTTCAAGGATTTGCACTCCTCCAAGGCATGTATGCAGATGGTCCTGTACATATTGATGTCAAAACTGTATTTTTTCAATTCTCTTCTTCAAGATATGCCCTGCGATTATTATTATTTATTTATTTATTTATTTATTTATTTATTTATTTAAATTCCTGTTTAAGGGAGCTTCATGTGCACTAATCTGAGAATTGTTTCAGGCTGCCCATGAGAAAATTTAACCTCCACTTGCTTTTGTTTATGAGGCGCTTAATTGAGAGGATGCTCTCAAACATTTGTGGATCTCTAGGTATTTGTGTGGATAGTGTGAGCAAACTTTGTTTTGTTGTGAACGGATCTCCAGCTTCAGGTATGGACAGCAAGTGTCTGAGTACCCGGTCATCTGATCCATTACTCATCCATCCAATACCCATATGAAAGGGTTCTGTCCCAGGGAACTGGCATTCCGTGGAAACTCGGCTCATCAGCAAAGGCTAGTGTGGTGTACCAACACCTCTGGCTCGCACTAACCACTGCCTATTGCAAAAAAAAAGATCATGAACATGATCACACTTGGTTGCAGAAATATTTCTAACAACTCCCGTAAGAACACTGAGCCTTATCTTGTGTTAATTTCTGTAGGCTATATTTGGCCTCTGAGTTTGCCCACATGGGTGCTTGTTTCCACATCTCTCCCTCTCTCTCTCTCCCTCTTTTTTTTTTTTACTATGTCTATCTTTTACTCCTTTACTACCTCTATAGTAATCTCTACATTCGTTTTCCCTCAACATTTAATGTCCTATTCACAGTTTTGAGGAAAAAAAACAGATTGTCTTTTATTGTTCTCTCAAACCTACAATCACGCCTAACCTCATTATTATAGCCATTGCTCCCTGACGATGAAGAAGAAAACCCAATACAATCAACTTTAGACAAGCATTTGTTATTCAGCAGGAAGCCTTATATAGTTAACTAGAGATGCATTTCCATAAAATAAATGGGAATTCTGATTGCTCCACAGCAGCAGAGGCCACTGAACAGCTGGCAGAGAGAAATACTGTCACAATTGGAAAACGTTAAACCAGGAAAAAAAAAAAGAGGGATGAAAAACTGTAACAAAAGAGTGAAGGGCGACTGTGATTTGCGAACATTAGTACATCAACACACCAGAGTTAGAGGCGTGCGGATATGTCAGAAACAGCTGGAATAAACAATCAATTGTTTATGATGACGGGGCTGTATGAAACAAAAATATATTAATGAAACACTTTATACAAGGTCTGTTCAAGTCAAACCGGAACTTTTGATCGTGTAGAGGCGTATTCGTGTAGACTAAAACATTTTTAAATGAGAGAATATGGAAGCATTAATAGTAACCATATTAAATATAATAATAAACCTATCCTTAGAGGCGATTTTTGTTCCTGAATGAACAGCAATGTATTAGAAGGAGTGCATTAATATAGAAAGATAGTTTAGATTACAATTGAGATTACCGTCAGTGCTGTCTTACTACAGAAGACTAAACAGTGAATTCTGACCCAACAGATTCGTGTACTGTCTACAGTATGACTTGCAAAGCTGTAATTACACCAGCAACCCAATAATTCATATTCCAAATTCTAATTTCAATTGTTGTCATCACACGCAAACCCATACACCGTATGACATGCAGTGAAATGTTTAATATGACTGTCAGTGACCAGAAAATAAAAGAAAAGAGAAAGAAAAAGAAAAAGTGGCTTTTATTGTCACTTCAACCATATAGAGTTCAGCACACAGTGAAACGAAACAACGTTCCTCCAGGACCAAGGTGCTACACACAACATGAATTAACATAAACTAAATAGCTAACTTAGAGACCTAGACAGAAAGCCAAAGTTACATAAACGACACTAAAATAACATTTCCATTAAACGTAAGATTTGCACTAAAAAACAATGTTTGCAAGGAAAAATACATAGTAAGAATACAACGTACAGAAAATGTTGTTAGAGTTATATGATGAAATATATATTTTTAAAAAATGTAATATATATATATATATATATATTACAGAAGAATGGAAAAGGATGTGCAGCAGGTATGACATCATAAAGTATGATGTCATGAAATAAAATGTCAAATGTCCATGTCTATTTATGTTGCATGAATCATAATTCATTTGAAACAAATGCCCTGGTGATAGAAATTATAATGCAGCGAATAAATATCTGTCACTACAGTCCTGTATTTACCTTTAACTGAGCAGATATACAGTAACTAAATGCGAAAACAACATGTGTATGTGTGTCCTCTAGCGTTCAGGAGAATCAGGTACCACCACGAGGCCATCTGGTACAACCGCAGGAGATCAAAATGATGTCATTCATGAAAGTGGGCTTGGCTGATGAGCAATACCCTGTACTTCCTGAAAAGACTTGGTAGATGATATTGAGACGATGTTGGGATTAAGAACCAATATTGATTGTGCTGTTGAAGTGGGTCGCAAAATTATCCACATGGTCGAGTGCTTTCAACCCAGCAGGAGTTTATAAGCCACTGAGAGTCCACCACCCAAATGATGTGTGTCTTGTGGTGGGTGGAGTAACAGCAGGGCTACAGACAGTAATGTGTACCTGGACTGGAGGAAATGGACAATCACTGCAGCCACATGGTACAGTCCAGTACGTGCACATAATATACAGAAGGTAGTAGTTTCATCACTCTTCACTATAGTCTACTGAACACTGGGGTCCTACAGTCCACTCGTGAAAATGATCCTATTTTTCTTTTATTTTCTTTTTTGCTAAAAACTATTAATTGGAAATTCATGAGACACTCTTGACAATTTAACCTAACTTGAGTGAAAAGGAAATCTAAGATCTCTTTGCATCATAGTCTTACAGAAATTGCTACTTTTCCTTCAGTGCACCCGAGCTGGCTCAGATCTACGCGTTAAATCAGATCCTCCACAGTGCCTTCCAAACACCTGCTCCAATTAAGAAGATGAGAGTCGAGGAGAAGCCGACTTTTTATCCCCTGCTAAGGATTTAACATGTTTAAGACTGCAAATTGGGCGGCACGGTGGTTAGCACAAGGGTTTGATTCTGTGCTCATGAAGTTTGCACGTGCTTGGTGGGTTTCCTCTAGGGTCTCAGGTTCCCTCCCACAGTCCAGTATGTATATATATATATATATATATATATATATATATAGATATAGATATAGATATATAGATAGATATATATATATAGATAGATATATATATAGATATAGATATATAGATATAGATATAGATAGATAGATATTTATTGAATCCCAATGTATGTTTGCCATTTGTTGATCTGTTGAGATGAATAGGGTAAAAAGATCACAAATTGTATAATTAAAACAATGAACATCATGGTGCATGCATTGAAGTCTATCCATCCATCTATCTATGCATTGCACCAAACAGTATAACTGTATATAGAAAATATGAAAAGTATTTGTATATGACAGGATTTATTTGTTAGTTAGATTGATGGTTTGTTATTTATTCTTGTGATAATTGTACATGAGATAATGTATGTTTGTCACATTATAAGTGAAATCTCTGTAATTTAACCCTATTTAACCTCTTTGTGCCCTTTATTATATTTGACCACTGGATGGCAGACTTTTTAACCTTACTTCCTGTTGGAAGACACGGCTACATTCCAAACCCCCACACCGCCATAGCCTGTGTCTGTGTGTAGCACAGTTTAGTAATCTGCTGGTCTGAGAACTTTAGTCTATAAAGACTACTAACATTTTTCTTTAAGAATCATGTTGATGTTACAGACAATCGTGAGCAGATTGAGAAGACCTGATGCTTGATCAATTTAAAGTTAAAAAATGTAGGCTTTATTTCTTTTTATATGTGTCGTGGCATGAACTCGTGGCTGACGTAATAGTTTGGCTACACAAATTTTTGGACAGAGGAGTGCGTTGGCATCCCAGCCAAGATCATCCATCCATCTCAACGTCTTGACAATAATAATCAATTATCATCCGTCAGGTTGTTTGAACACAATACGAATTACACATCATTGCATCGTGTCCTAATCCTGGGCGTGTCGAAGAGTTCAGCTGAACTCCGAGGCCAAACCTAAATGTCTTATAACACCCAGTATCTCACCTTCAGTGTCAGTGGCATAGCACGCAACACATCCACACCGAGCCGCTCAGCTCACTCTAACCTACATCCTGTCCGCTGAGGTCTGCGAATGAGAGTCACCTGAAACACCCTTCATTAGCTGGCTTGAACTTTCTCTCCAAACGCGTCTCATTTGTGGTTCCGCCACAGAGGACTGAGCTACCTTCCTCTTATTATCTTGCAAAATCTCTTGCAACCTTCAAGGCGAACTTCCAGACACGCTTATCTCAACGTTCTCTTTTACTTCATGCCTTACTGAATCGCAGTGTCGCCTGGATCTTGTGCGAGTTCTCCTTCTTCAGTGTCTGTGTTCGTGGTACTGTGCGGCTCCTGGCACTCCCAAAGAAATCCTCTCTTTTTTTTTCTTTTTTTTTTCTCCTTATCCACTGAGCTTGAAATGGAAGCCTTGTTGCTATGTAGGCACTGGCACCGACGTCGAAATTTAATAACTGTGTCCTTAAACTTTGTGCCCTATTTTAAGCAGCGTTTGTTAAAGCTGTCTGCCAAACGAGTGAACGTCAATACATATTTAAATATTCCTCCAAATTTGGGAAAAACACATTCAGTGCTGATCTGTTCCAATTTCTCTGAGCTAGAGTCACAGCTCCGATCTACAAAACATTAAATCAGGTGTCTTCGAACTGGAGTCCAGGCCTTCAGGGTTGGATTGATGGCTGCATTTATTAGTAAATGAATTTAGTCTAGATTCTTAGACATTCTTGAATCAAATTCAGAATCAGTTTTAATATCGTAATGAGATCACCAGGTGTTTAATCACATTAATACTGCTGATCTAATTCAGTGTAAAAGAGCGCGATCAAGCGAATATAATCAAGTGTTCACTGAAAAGTAGACTCTTGAGACGCTTCTTGAATGTTCCAAGATAAACAGAGATATGTAAATCAGCTGAATCTGGCCGTGCGCTTCATTCCTGTAGACGTTTTCACCACTACTGCCTGCTCCACCCATTATTCTGGTTCACACACTGTTTCCATTTAAACCGCAATCGCCCTGACCAAGAGAGAACAGATACAGCAAATAGATGAATGAGTTGCGTCTAGGCTGCTTCCTGTTCTTTGTCCCACGAGCTTCATGTATGACCTCTCGCTCCCACACACACCGTATGAGTAACAAACGCACAATTGCAATTTTATTAGCATCCCACTCCTGATGCGCACCTCAGTCCACTCTCGAGAAACCGCATATGAGCCGAGTGAATGGAGAGAAACTTCAAGCCGTGTGATGAAAACATCTCGGTGGGACGTACATTCACAGGCTGCAACAGATAACATGGGGAGCGTTCTCCAATTAGATGATCTGTGCAGCAGAAAGATGTGATGGATGGATTCTATGATATGCTGAGCAAAATAAGACTATAGTATATACATATATATATATATACTGTATACTGTCAATCCACCTGGATTTATTCTATCTGCATGTCACTGGTGTATGATATGTAATTATACAAACTGATATATCATTCTATTTAAAAACATTCCCATTTAAACTTTGATGGGATTTATTCATATTAATAATTTATTTATTCATATTAATTGATTTCAATCATGTAGATTAAATTGGAATAAATGTTTTTACTGTAATAGCCTGCAAATTACTTAAAGATGCTATTTAAAAGCAGCGACCTCATTTCCCCTCTCGTCTGTTCCAACCACTCAGCATTCAGGATCAGCAGTATACTAATCACCTCCTGATCATCTCTCATCATCTGCACCTGTTCCTCACTGGCTCAGTACGCTTTATGCTTGAGTGATTCATAGATCACTGTATGGATTAACAAACACAAAACATATTCATCTGAAGCTGATCAGATACAGGGACTGGAGTGAACATGACGAGAGGCAAAAAAAAAAAAAAAAGTCCAACAGTCAGCCTGGAAAACTTAGGACTTAGTTCCTTAGGACTACATTAAAAATACTACAAAGTTTGGCTCTTTGGAAGCAAAATGTAAAGAAATGAGGGATGGCGCAAGCCCTTTGAACAGGACTGTGATTTTCTTGATCTCGCCCAAGAGGTGAATGCTTTAGCGTCGCTCCTTTAGTGAAGGTCTGGAAGTTAACCCGTGTCCTCAATATATTATGTTATTTTTTATCACTGTGGAAATGTTAAGTTAAATTTAATTAATTTCATAGTTATTGATCATTTAATGATTGGTCATTGTCAGAAAGCAGCTTTACAGAAAAAAAAATGTAAATAAATTAAAATTGTGTGTGGAAATTCAGTATGTATAAATCATAACGATGAGCGATGAGGGTGACGGTGGCGAGGAAAAACTCCCTGAGAATATGTGAATTTGGAGTATATATACATATATATATTTGGAGTAATGTATTAGTAACTTGTGTATACACTGAGTATTATTAATGTTATTTCCCCAGCTGTAGTAGTAGTACTTTATTTTTTATTGTCCTTTATTCTTGATGTAAGAAAGTTCCCAGAAGATTCTTTTTGGTTAGTTAACGTCACAGCAGAACCGTATAAGAACCTAATGAGATTTCTGTGGGCGTTCATCTTTAGCTGCATGATGGGTGGAAATTATTGTTATGCATTTTATTTAGAATTTCCTTTAATGCTATTTCCCGGTGATGTTCCTATTTAAGGTTAACAAAGCAAAAAAAAAAAAAAAAAAGTAAATTGAAATGAAAATATTTTTATGATATTAAGAATAAAACCAAGACAATCAGTTTACAAATCTTTTACAAATGATTGTGAAACCGCTGCAAGGTCCTTATTTATGAACTACCAAAAATTCAATTACGCATTTTTCACACAATCCTGTTTCTTGTAATCAGAATTGGGTGTCTGAAAAGGTCCTGCCTTAGCAAACGTGCAATCAGCAAAACCCAACGTTATGCTAATAAGACCTTTATGGGTGTGCTAATAAAAGCTTAGCAGAATAATTTCGGCAAGAAACTTACAAGAATGTGCTCTTTATATGAGAATATTAAACCTTAATATGATACTTTAGTTCGACAGGGAGGAAACGTGTGATATGTGAACAAACTCATGAAAATTGCTTGCGTGCCAATTAGTGATGTTAAAGTCTATTAGACACCACAAAGCTATAAGCACAAAAGGCTGTTGGGAGGAATATACTCATTAACCTTATTATGAATACTAATTTAAATGCAAATACAAATGTTTGAAAAGGTTAAAAATAGCAGGCGATATTAGAAACAAGAAAAAGCTTGTCTTTGAGTCATTAACTTCCTTAAAGAAAAATGATGCCTCTTCCTGTGAATCTTATTACTTGACGAATCTTTCATTGTGTTGCAATATGTTTTCTAGAAAAGTAACAGAGTTCGTGTGGAACTGAGTTGCATCACTTAAACAATTGCTGTATAGAGTTCATGAGAGTGTTCTTTGTGAACAGGAGAAGATGCACTTCATGAGCTGTCTCATATCAATTTAACCTACGTTATGGAAATGATGAAAAGTTTGAAATGATGCACTATCACTAGCACCCTAGAAAGTATATCTGTGTGTTTCTTTTCTTTCTATTTACTGACATCACAACCTACCATTATTAAAGTTATTATAGTTGATATTGAGTTATTATATTCATCATTCTCTTTGGCTGGTCCCTTGTATTGAATCCCTTTATAAACTCTGCCAGGAATAAAAGGCTCTGCTTTAATTGAATGCTTTAATAAATAGACAGAATATTTTAATGTACAGTGATATAATATCGTGATGAAATAAATCTGTCCTGAACAGGTTTATTTAATTTATTTTGCATGTAAACGTGGCTGCCGTTTGAATGGAAATCTAAAGGCGTAAACAGCAATGTGTGCTATGCTAGACTTAATAATTATTTTGTTAAGCCAGTGGTTCTCAAAGGCAGCCGGAGGATCCCAAGGGGTCCGTGAAGCATAGCTTCTTTGTTATAGTGGTGCAAATCACAAGCCTGCATTATTAAAGTTTATTATAGCTCCTTAATTGCAGACGTACAGTTATTTGACTGATTGTTTTAATGGGTAGTTTGAATATATCAGGTGTTACTGGAGCATCCTGGGACACACAAATAATCTAAAACACATTGACTTTCCCCGAGCTGTCAGTGACAGCATAATTTGCACAGTTTATTTTGCATATAACTTTTCATATTGCACACTTACTATTGTATCTACAGTACCCGCCTGTATTTATGAATATTGTGTTTATCTCTTGAGTGTACTTGTGTACTCAAAGTTTATTGTGTTGTTCTGCTTTGTCCTACTTTTTTGTTTGGTAGACATTATATTGAAAATGACAAATGAAAGATTAAACATATTTATAATCCCACTAACACTAACTCAACAACTTGTGTCAGTCTTGATCTCGAGTGTTTTGTCAGAGGATGCAACAGGAATAAGATATTCTATCGTTCCAATATACACAGATGTGCAAGAAGTAAATAGATATAAATAGAGAAGTAAATTGCTTTATGATATTATAACAACTAGTTGTTTGTGTATTTTCTGATTCTTTATGTGTGCCTAGGGAACAAAAGGTGAAAATTGTAAAGAAAGCCCTCATTTTCAAAGAGGCAAAGAGGAGTTGTAGGTCAATCAGAGGGTGAACCGGCGCTGAGATAAATAGCCAGGAATCTTGAAACTCACAAATTATAGCTCAATTTAAAGAAAAGCGGTGAAACAACATTAAAGTCATGACCTGGTTGACCTGGGCCTTCTGAAAGATCTCCTCATGCTGCTTGAAGATACATCTAGAACCGCGCTCTCATTCCTTGCCTAGACCAGTTGTTCTGGTAAAGGAAGGTAAAGGAAGGTCAACGAAGCATTAATAATGGATTAATAGATAACACAGGGGGCGCGTGGGACATCTTCAGTAAACAAGAGCATCGGTTCCCTACCTTTGTCCCGAAGGTCCGTCTGTCCTGCACATTTCAGTGTTTTCTCAGCTCACAGAACATGTGTTTTAACTAATCAGCTAATTTGCAGGCTTTTCTGAATTGCAGTAGGTGTTTCAGAGCCAGGAACAACCCGAAAGTGCGCTTAACAAAGGGTTCCTCATTGACCAGGGTAGGGAATCACTAAAGACATATTGGCGACACCTTCATGACCCATCCCCCTAGGAACCTCTGTAGTCCAACTAGGGACCGTGGAGGCCAATGGTGGCCATTGTATTAATTCACATACATTTTAATTTGTAATTAAAAACTTTTAATTAATTGTAATCAGTTTTCTGACAGTGGTAGGACCTCCGGTAAACATTCACACACTACAGGCAATTTGGGAACACCAATTATCGCAGAGTATCCAGAGGAAACTCACCAAGCACGGGGAGAACATGCAAACTCCATACACACAGACCCTGATGGAATCGGACCCGGACCCTGGAGGTGTAAGGTGACAGTGCTAACCACTAAGCCACCAATACAGCATTCAAGCCTTAAAAACAGACTTTTTAAAAAAAATTTTGGTTTCTACGTTCAGCCTTTATTCATTGCATATACATTACTGCACAGTGAAATTCCTTATCCTTCGCAGAGCCCAGCCTCTTGTTATTAGAGATCAGAGAGCTGGATCAGCCACTATACGGCCCCCTGGAGCAGACAGGGTTAAGGGCCTTGCTCAGGGGCCCAGCAGTGTCCTCCTGGCGGAGCTTACATTTTTAATACATTTTTAATACATTGTAATCCTTATACTAACGTCTTCATGCTTAAGTTTATCTTTAATTAGTATTTATTATCCCTAAAGGTGACTTTAAACTGTATTGAGATTTAAAGACCTTCTAGAGACGAGCTAAGGGCTGATCTGAGCGCCTCCACAACGCACCTAAAATGTAACAGATTTTGATGCATAACGTTTTTTTCCCCCCCCAAACTGTGTGTGTGTGTGTGTGTCCTTCTTGCATGAATGTGTGTTGTAGACATGTGATGATGAAAAGTTTAGCCCGATGTGTAATTAAAAGAAAAAATCTAATCTGTTGATGGGGTCGGTGTAAAAAAGTTTAACTACGCCTAGAATAAGGTAAGATTCGGATACAGTCTGAGACATGTAGGTTGTGTAACCCCGCCTATGAACACCCATACTGTGTGTGTGTGTGTGTGTGTTGGTGCTCTGCTCTCTGTTCCTCTCAGTCAAGTCAGGTGGAACTTAAACCCCACTCCCGTCTCCTCGCTGAGATTTGAACGCTTCGTGTGAGGAATGTGTGTGTCCTGCTGAAGTCGGTCCGGTCGGTCGCGAGCTTCTGCAGGTAAACGCAGCGGATTCTTTGTAGCTTTGATGTGAATCGGAAGTCGAAGCAGATTGTAACATTGTAGCGCGGCTCGTGCGTTAGAAGCGCGCGATGCGTATGTAGAGACTGCGCGGTGTTTGTGTTGAGGGGGGGGGCGGGGGGGCAAAACTTTCCTTGCTGTCCTTTTAGACGAATATTTGGACTGGATTAGGAACTCGTATTGCGTTGTTTCGGCGAACATGTGACTAAAGGGCAAACAATGTGAGCTGAGAAAGAAACTCTGATTGTTTTTTGTTGTTTTGTTCATTTCTGGTGGAGAAAGTTTACTGAAGAGAAACTGACTGTATCCTGGAGAAACTCACTGAATCCTATCTGAAGGCAGATTTAAGCCAGGAAAGTGATTAGTTTGCTTTGTGAAAGCTCTGCCAGAAGTATGGGACATAAAAAATATATATATTTATATTTATAAAATATAAACACATACAAATATACAGACTGCACATAACCAGTGACTGAATGCATGGAAATGTCATTATACAACACGTTAAACTGGCTCTATATACAGAAGATCTTCAACAGTAGCTTCTCCAGTAACCTTCTGTTCAGCGTGGCACTGTGACCGTACTGATGGCGATAACTAATATGACGATACGTTGTTCTGTGTATTATACTCTACTGTTTGCTATGGTATTGTACTGCAAGGAAGTTCTTCTACTACTACTCTCACTGAGCGATGATCACTGCAGGTCCTGATTCTCGCTATGTTCAATGTGCAAGTTTGCTGTTGGATGTCAAATAGCTGATTACAGGTTATTATTTGTACTAGTTATTCATTTTGAAGAGATAAAAAGTGAGGTAAACTTTATTATTGATGTAGTTTTTTTTTTCTAAAATGACAGTGCTCCTTTGCACTAGATCTTAAAACATGAAATATTAGTAATGTCTTTTCTAGACAATATTAAGAATAATAGTTTTTAAAAAGCCTGCGTTGTGAATTCTTGATGTCACTTGCAGTCTTTTATTTTTGAAACAGGAAATAGAAGAATAAAGCTTCATAATAGTAAGCATCAGCCCTCTACAAGAGAGAGAGAGAGAGAGAGAGAGATTGTATTACAGTGCGATAGGGATTGCAGGGTTTACTAGATTTTCCTGATGGAAAACTTTTTAAAAGTCCCATGTGGAAGCACAACAGTGGTCTTCTTTCACAGAAGGAAAACATGGAACGATTAGCAGTCTGAAGATCCCTTGTGAAACATTTATTTCTGTAATAGTGCATGTTTAAGTGTCAGATTTCTGCAGTAGCCATGCAAGTGTCACATTTGTTTTTAGATTTCATGCAACAGGAAAGTGTTTGCCTTATCGTTGGGAGCCTGCACGTTAAGATAAACTCCTGATGATGGAATCCAAGGGCATTCCGCGTTGAAAGGATGGCAGATCATAGTCAGTCATAGTGATACAGGTGTCTGTAAGGCCATGGATGCAGAAGAGTGCAGATAGCACTCTGTGCAAAGTGTGTACGCTGTCCTGTGATGCCGCATGAGCAGCAGGTCAACAAAAAAAAAAAAAAACATAGTTGGTTTCATGTCTTTCATGTGTCTCACCCACCATGTTGGTGAGTGTTTGTTGTTGTGTGATATGGGAGAGTTGGCTGGTGGATGGGTGACTGGCCGCTAGAGAAACTGCAGTCTGATCTGCAATTTTTATGAATCCAGGTGAGTGACACAAATGTGATTGTAGGATTTCACAGTAAGAAGTAGTAGGAGCGAAACACCAACCCCTCCTCTTAACGTTAACCTCATTATACTTCTTTTATACGTCTTGCAGTGTGCCTCATGTTACAACTTGCAAGATGTTGTGCATGATAGAACTTTCTATAAAACTGTCTTTCACTAGTTTATCAAAACAGTTCAAAAGTACAACTTCACTTACTCAGATAAAAACATATATATAAAAAAAGGAGTCTGGTACGATTTCAGGAGGTGTTGTTCATGCGATTTATACATGAAAAAGGATTGTATGATGCCACTTTTTCTTTTCCATTACTGATACTGAAACTGTGTGTATTTGATAATACTGATGTATGATGAACCACTAACCTTTAAAAGGAGCTACTTTTAGTAAAAACTTAGCATAACTATCTAAAATGATTATAATCAATGTGTTCCAACACTGTTGGAAGAAATACTTCATATCATATCACATTAGCTCCCATAGAGTACATGCGTTGCTAAATAGGTTACTCCTCACAGTTGTTGTGTTAGCCAGGGTGGATACTGCTATTATCATGTGACCTACTTTACATCACTTTAGCTTATATTGCACTACAAGCAGTTTGGCTAGACTGCAACTAGACAGAAACTAATTGAATCCTTTCTTTTTTCTTTTTTTCTCACTGATATCGATGTGATCCCAACAACTATGTTAAGGTTTGCTATCCCTGAGTTTAATGCATCCTTAGGATATAGTTATACTAATATATCATTAGAAGCCAAGATGAAAGTTATTTATTTATTTATTTATTTTGGAATAGACAGTGATATGGATTTAAATATTAATATAAACACTACTAATTAGTGTTTAATTTCCTGTCATGCAGTATTTCACCCTGCTTTCTACCCCATCCTTGTAGATTATTCTGCACGCTTTGATAGGAAACACTCTACATTCAAATAAGCCGGGTTCTTCAGTTCTTGTTTTCACTTCTTGAAAGGTTTCAGGAGTCTTAAGCATCAAGACGAACTCACTTCTTAATAGCTCTTCACACAGGCTTTTTTCAGAAGGGTTCAGTCAACGGAAAGCAGCCATGTCTGAATGATTGGTGCTCCGTGATCGTTTATGACAGTCACATTGATCATGTGCACTTATTTTTGTGGTATGAAATCATTGTATATGAATTAATCAAAGAAAAGAGGGAGCTTAAAATAAGGAAGGAAAATGCTTTTTTTTTTTTTTTTTTTTGTCAGTTTCACTGTTATAACTTTGTTATCTTATACTGTAAGTAATAATCACTTTTGCACTCAGCTCGTATTTAACAATTTATGCAGGTTATTTGGGGTAATTTTTCATTTCAGTTTAAAATGTTAATGCATGGATGAGGCCATTTACATTGTTTGCTAGTTCTGTGCATGTTCATACTTCATCTGTTATCTGTTACATTTTCAGATTCCTACTGCTGAACCCTGACACTAATTAGTATCTAAGTGCCTACTACTGTGCTGTACTGTACATGTGTACCTTCAGCAATATCAGTAAGACTATTCAGGCACTTCAGCTTGTACTCACGCAGCCTCGTGCACATACAGGCTGCACCTGAGCATGCGGGAGCACAAAGGGTTAATGGAAATGTCATTTGAATAGCCGGTGGTGTGACGGACAAGGATCCTCTGTGAATACCGAACAGTTGCCTGATTCCGTATGCTTTTAAAAACCTCGACTTTGCTTAACAAATTGAGCAGCATGTCATGCGCCCCTCACGAAATCAAGGACGAGTTCCAGACGAGCGGAAATTCAATTTGAAACCTGTCCTTTATGAGTTGACCTCACCCCGCTGGCCCCATTACCTCGGCGACCTTCTCCGTTCACGGTAAAGTCGCCGTTCCAGCAGGAGACTTACTGTATTATTCACCTACTTTTGGACATACTTCAAAATATCAGCTCCATGGGCTGCCCGGACATGTGCTCTCTTTCCTTAAGGGTTCGTTTTCTCTTTCCCACAGAGACTTTTTTTTTTTTTTCCCAACACCCGTGGGGTCATGTGTTGTTAAAATAATTGGCACCTTTTAACCAGCTTCATGAACGTGTGTGTCCTGTCAAAATTTGTGAGAATTACATTGGGACGTTGAAAGAACTTTAAGTATTTACAAATTCCAGGCAAAGTGCTCTATCAGGGAGGGATAGTACGGAGTATCAGAGCTCATAGACTTACAAACTAAAAGTTGCTGATGATGATATTATTATAGGGTTAACAAGGACACATCCAGCACTGTGCCAACGTCTTGAGTCCTCATTGCCTCATATTAATTTAAATTTAATGAAGTAGATTCAATAAAAAAAGTGTGTTACAAAGTGCTGCAAAGAGCCTAAAGATACAATGTATAAACTGGTTGATTATGTAACAGCCTCAGCAGCGACCTCATTTCCCCTCTCGTCTGTTCCAACCCCTTAGCGTTCAGCAGCAGCAGTATACTAATCACCTCCTGATCATCTCTCATCATCTGCACCTGTTCCTCACTGGATCAGGACTTAACTTAGATGTGTTTATAATGATTGAATGATTCATAGGTATCTGTGTGACGTAACAAACACAAAACACATTCGTCTGAATCTGATCATGTACAGGGACTGGAGTGAATATGATGAAAGATCAAGGACGTCTGGAGGTCTGTTCCTCAAGACTACATTAAAACACACGAGTACATTTGGCTCTTTGGAAGCAAAATACGAACCGAAGTGTCTGAAGACTTTGGCACAGAGCTGCTGTACTGTGTGTATGATTGTGTGGTTGTCCTCGTATCAGCTGACTCTTGACAAAACTGCACCTTAATAATAAAATATTATCTACATTTTTTATCAAAAACATTCTTGGCATGTCTGATCACGCATGAGATCATTTTATATCTATTGGAAAATGTTGTTTCGAAACTCTCGCTGTTCTCGCTTGAATAGACTTTAGTCTTGAGTACATTTTAGAATCAGTTGTTTTTATTAGCTTGAAAGATTTTCTGTAATTTGCTTATAGGACATTTGTAAAGTTACAATAATATTAATAAAAACAATCAGTGATTTTTGTAATTCTGTAAAGCTGCTCGGCAATCATTGTTAAAAGCACTATACAAATAAAACTGAATTGAATTGAATAAGGTGGTGTGATGCACAATGGCGTAAGGCAGAGACACCACAGTGTATTATACCCTGGACATTTGCCCACATGATAATGTTTTATTATTAAATAATTTTATTAACTTTGTAGAATATAGTTGAGCATTACATCCTGAGCAGTCATTCGCTTGTCAGAATTGCTTCTTCGGTGCCTTCGACAGATGAAGTGCTGAACGCTGCTGTGTTCGTGTGTATTTTCTTTCTCAATCAGCAACCTGTAAAATCAGCATTTTAGATTTAACAAAAGTGTATGTCTGTAAGTAAATTAATCTAAAGATCATGCAGTATATCTCATTTAAAGATAAGAAGTTTTACTTTGATTATTGTTGGTTATTATGTAACTCTTTTTTGGGGGGAGTAATACCCTAAATTGTTTAATGTCAGGAAAGATCCTCACCATTACCGAAAAAGTGCGATTTCATTTTTAAGCAAATTGTCAAAAAGTCAAACGGCTGATTGTGCAGAATAACAGAACACAGTCCTGAGAGTAAAATCTCGCTTTATTTCTCTATATAATCCCCTGATACACTAATGCACTTATCCCAGTGTGTCACTAGTGCTTGGACACCATCAAGGTAGAAAGTTTTCTCAGTACACCGGAGACATGATTGGAAACCCCGGCCTCCCAGGAACTCCTTTAACGGCCCAAACATGTGTAAATGTCTCGCGCGAGGTCAGGACTGTACAGGGGTGTGGCCATAACTCCCAGCCGAGTTCCTGTAATGTGCGAGTGGTGCTGGAGAATGAGTGTGTGTACAGTTCGCACACACAGGTGCGTCTCTTATTAGTGACACGTTATCTGTTGATTTTGAAGGGATCAGGATGTTGTTGAATGAATGTTCACGGGAACGACTGCAGTGAGCTCCGAGCCGCCTTCACAGACGTACAGCCTTCTTTAAAACGTTAGCACCGTTCAGATGTCTCTGCTTTAGGTACCTGAACGCCCCTCATGGAAGTAAAATTGACATTAAAATAAAAGTTACATTAAGGATACCATTTATAAACATGAAATATAAACTGAGTATATATGCATATGAAGAGAAAACTAAATAAGAATAGACCTTAGAAAGCTAAATCTAAACTCTGCAAATATATTACAGGGAAATGTAGAATTATATTTTATATCAAAAGAGGCGTTTTTAGCATATTCGCCCATGTACATTAATATAAACCCTGTAGGCAGCGCCAGCGTCGGTGCCGTGGTGTTTTCAGAAATGCATTAACACCTTCTGGCCAATCAGATCTGAGAATTCAGCAGCACAGTGCTATAATGATATTTTAAAGTCTAGACATGTTTTAGACCTCTTAATAACCCGCTCTGTTGTTCTGCTTGTAGCACTTTCATTGGTCGAGTGGATGAGCTTCTCTAACTTTATTTCAAATATTTCTCTTGGACTGCCAAGAAACCTTCACGCTCATCCAATCCAGGCTTTTAGGATTTTTTTCATTATGAACAGGTATAAATTTAAAATGGTGCTTTGCCTCGGAAAAAAAAGTCATGCCTCGGTACGCATAAATATATATGCAAAGGAAGTAAAACTGGTCCATTATAGACGCTGCGGAATTTCTCTAAAAATATCTTTCAGATCTGATAAAGGGAAGAGCAGCTGATATATACAGTATAATATATATATATATATATTGGCTCCTAAATGTGATTGTTGCTGTTTGAAAGTGTAATTAAGTCCAAATGGATTCAGCTACATGAACATGTATTTTAAAGACAAAATATCCAAGCTGAAAAGGCAATAGAGATCAAATAGAACTGATGGATGCAGAACAGATGTTAATAGCTTTTCTTTTCAAGGAGCGAAATGTGGTTGTGCTTTAAGTCACCAGAAAACTCAATAAGTCAATTATCAGTGATGCGTCCCCCTTCACATTATGTGTACATGAATGCAATCCACTGACGATGGCGTTCACGGTTCCGTCAAAACAAACAGACTGAAAGCACTCACACGTCGGCCTCATTATTCACTTTACTCCATTTGGGCAGGAGGTCTCCTTTCAGGAGGATGAGCCTACGTGAGCAGTTGCTTGTTTTTGTGTAAGCGTTATTATAATTTGATCTCTTGAAGTCTGGTCGTTTGACGGTCGCCTGCTTCACTGCACCACTGCTAATTCTGTCACACAGCGATCGTGCCTAAGCGACACAGCCACGCCCTGTTGTCTCACTGGAGTTTGGCTGCTCGTTCGCTGCCATTTGCAGCCCCCTTATCTCTGATCTGCACTTTCCCGAAGCGGCTGAAAAGCTTCTCAGCATCTCTGGCTCGGAGATGTGAAATTCTAGCAGTAGTAAGGGCTTGGTCGGCGGAGGCCGCTGCACTGCTTCACATTGTGTTTCAGTTTCACACAAAACAGCTCACCGCAGCTCCTATGCGCCGGTAGGCTGGAGGAGCAAGGCTGCAGCCCATTGGCTGGAGACGCTCCGTTGGTTCGTGGTTGTGCTAAAATCAGACAGGGTGGCTTGAACACGTGGTGAGCACTTCCGCTCGACATCGCTCTCCACCACGAGTGCGAAACAGTTTCGGTCCCGGTCCTGGGGGAAGAAGATTGAGAGGAAACTATAGTGAAACAGGATAGAGGAAACTATCCGTGTGACTCTTTTTTTTTTTTTTTTGCAAAAATACAGCTTGAGCTAGAAAGAGATCAGATTGCACGCTGTCCAATCAAGTGCAGGATATAATCTTTAAGTCTTTGCGTGCCCTTTCTTTCTGAGGCGCATGTCTGTAACCTTTCACACAGATAACATTTAAGTCTACGGCCTTTATATTAGCCTACTCTGTCTGCGTTATGCTTTATTTGTGGCGGTGATGCAATAGAATTTTTGATTTTGAATCAGTTTTTTTTTTTTTTTTTTTGTGTGTGTGATGGCGTACCCCGTCCTGGCGTCCTATAAGTAAACACAGAGCTTGTGAGAAAGCCTGCCTCCGCCTTTCAAAGCTTGATCTCACATGAAGAGGCGAAGATTGAACATCTGTTCTCGAAATGAGGAAGTGAAGATGTTAGTCACCTCCTCCAAAATAAGCTCAGAGGAAACTTGGTTAGGGTTGTATTGTAAGCTGGGGGTGTGGGCAAAAGCCGAGAGTTTGTGTGCGCTGCAAGTGTGTGAGTGCAGCTCCCTGAGCTCAGTCGGCTGAGTCACAAAGACCTTGTGCAGAAATTTGACAGAATGGTGTGTCACTTGTTATGCCGAGAGTTTGGTGTGTGTGTGTGTGTATGTGTGTGTGTCTCTGTGTGTGTTTGAGGGGGGGGAAAACCCTGTGGATTGTTTCCAGTTAGTTATTACCTGAGCTAGAAGACGAAATAGAGTCGAATTCTGAAGCGGCTAATTAACATCCCCCCCCCCCCCTCCCAGTTTCATCACTCATCGATTCCCTCTGATGTCCACTTACCTTACTGTCTGTCACATGACTCCGTCCTCAAGAGGACCTCAGAGTCTCAGCCTGATAATCAATAGCAGGGACAGATAGTGCTCTAATACCTGGTGTGACTTTACTGCCAGAACAGGCGATACGATCATAAGTATATTTCATGATGTTTCATAAGTAACTCAACAGAACAATAAAATGAACTTAAATTTGAAAAAAAAAAAAGGAGGTTTTAATGAATGCATTTTCTAAAAAATAACAAAAACAATAAACAAAAAATCTTTAGCAGTGCCTTATTAATCCCGTATTTAAAAGGGATGTAGTGGATGTCCAACTTATGGCTGGTTTAAAAAATATATAAGATATAAAAACGTTTTACGCAAAATACAACTGTATGTAGCTGACTCCAATGATCATCTTTTTATTTAAGGAAAATCTCTTCATGAAATCACTTTCTATTTCTGTGCTTTGTTCAGAAAAAAAAAAAAAATATATATATATATATATATAGTATATGTACATACAGTAAGGGCACAAAAATGTATACACACTGCATCATAAAAATTTGCATTAAAATGTTTTTGCTAAATTTATATAAACATCAAATGATGCAACTACTGACATTGTTAGAGGAAACATCACACTTCATATTGCAGTCATACAGTAATTCAATTTGAGGATATCAGAAATATTTATGCAAAAAAAAAACATCCATGTTGTTTTAAGTAATAAAAAGTAAAAAAAAAAAAAAAATCAGGATTGATGCATAAATTTGTTTCAATTTAATTTAGTTTAGAATTTATACAGTATATATTTTTTTCAGGATATGCATTTTGGAATTTCAGAATATATATCGTAACAATAACATTTTACATAAAAAAAAAAGATCAAATAATTTTTTTTCTTTCTTTTTTTATGCAGCCATGTTTTGTAGCTAGAGAATGGCATGGTGAAGACATATATATGTGTAGTCAAGTCAAACTGAAGATCAACTATTTTTAGACGATTCGAAGCTCTTGTTTTAGAAGGTTTTAATGAGCATTATATCCTTGAGCAGGTAAAATGTCACGTCGTGATGTCTTTCCAACGATTTTACAACATGTTTTCTCGTGAGTAGTGCCTGTTTTCAAGTACTTTTCTTGTTGCACAAACTGAACTAATAAATTTGTATATAATGGATCTGTCAGTACAATCAGACCTGGAAAACATTTTAATTGATTATTATATGAAATTGTCACTCTGGCCTCACTGAAGAAACACTCCTTAAAATTGTTCTGATTTATTTAAAATTGTAATGTAGCTACTGAGAATAACTGTACTGATACTGAAGGAGTGTGGAAATACCTTCGTTATTGGCTTAGTATTGAGTAAATCATCTTTAGTGGTGGGTTAGTATTGGGTGTATCTCCATCAGTACTGAGTTAGTATTGGGTTAGGATTTGGTGTATCAGTTTTTGCTTAGTATTAGGTTAGTTCTGTGTGTATCACCATCAGTGTTGTGTAAGTATTTGGGGTATCACCATCAGTACTGTTAGTATTCTGTGAGTCACCGTCAGTTTTGAGTTAGCGACGGTGTTAGGTTAGTGTTGAGGTTAGTGTTGGGTGTATCATCATCAACACTGAGGTAGTATTTAGTTATTATTGTCTTGGGATTTAGTGTATCACCTTCAATATATAGTTAGTTTTGGGTTAGTATTGGGTGTATAATCTTTAGTATTGAGTTAGTATTTGGTTAGTATTAAGTTAAATTCAAATTGTCACATACACAGTCATACACAGTACGATATGCAGTGAAATGCTTATACGGCTGCCCGTGACCTTAAAATAAAAACTATTAATAGGAAATAAAGATAAAAAAGAAAATAGAAAGTAAATTTAATTAAGAAAGAATAAAATATCTGTACAGTACAAAATATACAATATAGAAAAATATAAGAAAATATAAGAAAAACCTAGCTGTGCAATATAGAAAAAATAGAATTTGTGGAAATTTTGTGTGACAATGAAGTATATAAATATATAATATGAATAGAAATAGAAATGTCCAGGGGGGTGTGCAAATTAGTAATGAGCTAGTATTGAGTTAGTATTTGGTTAGTATTGAGTTAGTATTTGGTTAGTGTTGAGTTAGTATTTGGTTAGTATTTGGTTAGTATTGAGTTAGTATTGAGTTAGTATTTGGTTAGTGTTGAGTTAGTATTGAGTTATTATTTGGTTAGTATTGAGTTAGTATTTGGTTAGTGTTGAGTTAGTATTGAGTTAGTATTTGGTTAGTGTTGAGTTAGTATTGAGTTAGTATTGAGTTAGTATTGAGTTAGTATTTGGTTAGTGTTGAGTTAGTATTGAGTTAGTATTTAGGTTAGTGTTGAGTTAGTATTGAGTTAGTATTTGGTTAGTATTTGAGTTAGTATTGAGTTAGTATTTGGTTAGTGTTGAGTTAGTATTTGGTTAGTATTGAGTTAGTATTTAGTTAGTATTTGGTTAGTATTTAGTTAGTATTGAGTTAGTATTTGGTTAGTATTGAGCTAGTATTTGGTTAGTGTTGAGTTAGTATTGAGTTAGTATTTGGTTAGTGTTGAGTTAGTATTGAGTTAGTATTCGGTTAGTGTTGAGTTAGTATTGAGTTAGTATTTGGTTAGTATTGAGTTGGTAATGAGTTAGTGTTGAGTTAGTGTTGAGTTAGTATTTGGTTAGTGTTGAGTTAGTATTGAGTTAGTATTTGGTTAGTGTTGAGTTAGTATTGGTTAGTATTTGGTTAGTATTGAGTTAGTATTGAGTTAGCATTTGGTTAGTATTGATTTAGTATTTGGTTAGTGTTGAGTTAGTATTGAGTTAGTATTTAGTTAGTATTTGGTTAGTGTTGAGTTAGTATTCAGTTAGTATTTGGTTAGTATTGAGTTAGTATTTGGTTAGTTTTGAGTTAGTATTGAGTTAGTATTTAGTTAGTATTTGGTTAGTGTTGAGTTGCTATTGAGTTAGTATTTAGTTAGTATTGAGTTAGTATTTGGTTAGTATTGAGTTAGTATTGAGTTAGTATTTAGTTAGTATTTGGTTAGTGTTGAGTTACTATTGAGTTAGTATTTAGTTAGTATTTGCTTAGTGTTGGGTTAGTATTGAGTTAGTATTTGGTTAGTATTTGGTTAGTATTGAGTTAGTATTTGGTTAGTGTTGAGTTAGTATTGAGTTAGTATTTGGTTAGTATTTGGTTAGTATTTGGTTAGTATTGAGTTAGTATTTGGTTAGTGTTGAGTTAGTATTGAGTTAGTATTTGGTTAGTGTTGAGTTAGTATTTGGTTAGTATTGAGTTAGTATTGCATTATTATTTGGTTAGTATTGCGTTAGTATTGAGTGTTGCAACATCAGTGTTTAGTTATAATTGTCCAGTATTTGGTTAGTTTTGGGTTAGTGTTGTGTGTATCACCTCAGTGTTGGTCA
>JAAGKR010000678.1:40770-172544 GCA_011419295.1 Clarias macrocephalus
TTGAGTTAGTATTGAGTTAGTATTTAGTTAGTATTTGGTTAGTGTTGAGTTAGTATTCAGTTAGTATTTGGTTAGTATTGAGTTAGTATTTGGTTAGTTTTGAGTTAGTATTGAGTTAGTATTTAGTTAGTATTTGGTTAGTGTTGAGTTACTATTGAGTTAGTATTTAGTTAGTATTTGCTTAGTGTTGGGTTAGTATTGAGTTAGTATTTGGTTAGTATTTGGTTAGTATTGAGTTAGTATTTGGTTAGTGTTGAGTTAGTATTGAGTTAGTATTTGGTTAGTATTTGGTTAGTATTTGGTTAGTATTGAGTTAGTATTGAGTTAGTATTGAGTTAGTATTGAGTTAGTATTTGGTTAGTATTGAGTTAGTATTGCATTATTATTTGGTTAGTATTGCGTTAGTATTGAGTGTTGCAACATCAGTGTTTAGTTATAATTGTCCAGTATTTGGTTAGTTTTGGGTTAGTGTTGTGTGTATCACCTCAGTGTTGGTCACAGATCATAAGAGTGTATATATTCCTGTACAGTATTTGTGTTGTAACTGATAGGGAAAGTAAAGATGAATTAATTTTTTTTTCATTTTTACATTTTAAACAAAACTGGCTTTATAAAACTGCTGCATAAACTTTAAGAAACCATGAATATATTAATCCAAATGACATGGAAATGATTTAGTTACTTTTAAACTTCCTCTCAGCAGACTTCATGTAAAATTCATGTTGCGTAAGAAGCCGGTTTAACTTAAACATGATTAAAACCGTGCTAACTGAGCGTGATTTCCTCACACACTAAATGCCGGGCTGTGATCCGTTTGTTGTTCGATCGCTATGTGATCCAGTCAAGTCAGTTTAATCACGTTCTGACTGTCGGGTTTTCTTCAGTGCTGCAATCTAAACAGAATCTATAAACACAAATTTAATCCAGACTTTAAAAACCTGTGCGTGTGTATCATGATTGAAATACAGTTCAAAAGAAGATTGTGTTTGAGTTCAGAATAAAACGCCGCACTGAGTACTGAAATGTACACAAAGGTAAAAGTTTTTTTTCACATTATTTACAACTTCCTTTAAATGCTTTATTAGATTGTGTAAAAACCTGATGGTTCTTGTTTGATCATTAGGTTCTGGTAAAGATTTTATAATTCCTCTTTCTTGCTTTAATGATTTATATCAAATCTTACACTCATTTCCCTTTATATATATAAAAAAAATAAAAAAAAACCGAGAGCAACAACTTTGATGAATCAACATTTCTGTGCAAAGGTCGTGAGTCCGCTCATTTCATCACATTTTGCTTCCATGGAGTCTGATTTTCTCCTATTGTATTAAATGTAGCCTTGAGGAACAGTTCTCCAGTTTCTCCAGACTTCCTGAAGGATTTTTCTGTCTGCAAGTTTTTGTCTCTCATGTTCACTCCAGTCCCTGTACCTGAGCAGTTTCAGACGAATGTGTTTTGTGTTTGTTAATCCACACAGTGATCTATGAATCATTCAATCATTATAAACACATCCAAGTTAAGTCCTGAGCTGAGCCAGTGAGGAAGAGGAGCAGATGATGAGAGATGATCAGGAGGTATTAGTATACTGCTGATGCTGAACGCTGAGGGGTTGGAACAGACGAGAGGGGAAATGAGGTCGCTGCTGATATGAGAATTTCATCAATTGAAGAATTCCATAAATATGGACATCAATATTTTCACAATGAAATAGTAACTCTTACCAGCGCACTTAAGAGAGAAGACTGAAGTAGATCCACGCACGCATTTGCATGAGATACTGTATGTTACTGTGATCCATATTAACTGCACGTGTTATAAATGTTAATGTACAACTACCCATGTGCTGGAGACAGTATTAAATCCTCCTAGTTCATGCAGGAGATACAAAACTCGTCGTCCTGACATGCTGCTGTTTTTTTTTTTTAACATATTATATAAATAATATAGATACTTTTCATTCCTTATTAGACCTGAGTTTTAACATTTTCATTAACCCTTTATAATCTCAGAAGCTCTCAGTGTCTCCAGACTCACATTCGTCACGTTGGTTCAGTAACTACAGCGGATATAAACGCAAACTCAGACTTTTTTAATTTGCAGGTTTTTGTGATCTTAGAAACTGTAAAAAGAGATCAAGACAAGCCCTTTCAGAACTTTTATCATATATAGTTTGTACCTGAATTTCAGTGTGTTTACTGAGTATCGTGCTTTATAATGAATATTAAGCTTGGGATTTAAAGGGTTAAATGCCTAATGCTTGGGACATACTGTATAAAAAATTATAATAAAACTAAAAAGTTCAGATGCATTGAACATTGAACACTCACACACACACACACACACACAAAGAAAAAATGAAGAAGACTAGTAAATCTCAGTAGTGTCAGGTAAAGAGAGAGAGAGAGAGTTTTAATTTTGTGAGATTAGGGAGAGAGAATTGCTAAAAATGAACTTTTATTGTATGACTTGTACGACTGCTTATTTTTTAAAGTAATATGAATAATCAAGTTTCAGTTTAGTTTCCATTTTCATTATGAATGTCAAAGTGTCAGGGCTTTTTATTAATAAACTTGTCACATAATGAGTCGGGAAATGAGTACGGGCCATTGTCATAGTTTCATTCTGACCTTAAGGGGGGGTAGGAGGAGGGTGTGTGTGTGTGTGAAGGACCTGATCTGTCCTCAACATGCATCCGATCTGTGTGTGGGTCTGTGGAGGCTGTCAGACGTGCGTTCATTTGCAAATGAGAGTGAAGGAGAGAGGACTTACAGTACTCAGCTCCGGGTGACCAGGTGAGCACATGGCTGCTTCGGGTTCAGGAAGTAAACGCACAATGGACTGCTGCACGAGTCACAAGGTATCGCCCGGATTGTCTGTGCGAGAAGAATTATTTACAACATTCCCATGCGGTTCTCAGCGGTTAACCGAGCTGCCCGGGTCATCGGCGGTCCTCCTCCGAGAGGTCGTGTGTAAATGGATTCTCTCAGAAGGAGGTTGTCATCAGCGACGCCCGAAGCTTTCCACTGACTGCAGCACTAAATGTCACTTTGAGGTATAAATCATTAATGCGATGAGTAATAACTCTTACTGTTATAATGCACTCCTATCCTCCCAGGTGTGTGTGTGTGCGTGTGTATGAGAGAGAGAGGTATTAGGCAGCAAGTGAACATTTTGTCCCTGAAGTTGATGTGTAGGATTTGAGTGACTTTCACAAGAGCCAGATTGTTATGTCTGGACGTCTGGGTCAGAGCAACTCCAGAACAGCCGGTATTATGGGATGTTCCCCGGCTGCAGTGGTCAGGACCTACGTATCAAAGGTACACCAAGGAAGACGAAAACGATTACAGTTTGTCGTGTATGGGGGGGGTTCCGTAGCTGCAGATGGGTCAGAGTGCCCCTGCTGAAAAGGGCGTGTCCACTGGGAAAAAGGGCTTACAATGGGCACGAGAGCATCAGCACTGGACTGCATTAACTTTTTTGCAATCTTTAGATGATGACTTAGATGACTGAAGTCATTTCAGTTTCTGCAGTACTTGGGTTAATCTCTCCCCCACCACCGACACAAAAAAACAACAACAAAAAACACACACACACAACACACACACACACACACACACTTCTCAACAGTGTTTGATTGGCACTTTTTGACTGACTGATGTTAGTAAGCTAGTAACCCAGTGTAAGGATCTGTCCAGTGATGGAAACTTCAGCACTTGTGTAAGTCGCTCTGGATAAAAGCATCTGCCAAAGCAGGTGGCCTGGTCTGATAAAACGCTTTCTTTTACATCATGTGGTTGTGTGTTCTTCACTTAGCTGGGGAGGAGATGGCACCAGGATGCACTATGGGACGAAGGCGAGAGGGCGGAGACAGTGTGATGCTCGGCGCGATGTTCGGCTTGGAAACCTCGGGTTCTGGCCTTCATGTGGATGTTAGTCTGACACTGCCACCTACTGTACCTGAACACTGCTCCTGACCGAGTACACAACGTCATGGAGAAGGTGTTGCCTGATGTTCCGTCCTGACACACTGCACAAAGCGTTCAGGAACAGTTTGAACGTTTAAGGTGGTGATTCTGCCTCCAAATTTTTTAGATTCATTCGAGTCAGGTATCTGTGGGATGTGCGAGTCCGATCCACGGGGTCCCCACATCGTAACTCATACAGACGGACATAAAGGATCCGCTCCCGACGGCTTGGTGCCGGGGACCACACACACACCTTCAGAGGTCCGGTGGAGTCCATGTGCTGATCCGGGACCAGGACAGGATGGGACCTCCTCAGTATTACGCGGGTGGTCATATTGTCGAGGCTGATCGTTGCGTAACCTTCATATCTACAGCAGTGTAGAGACCCAGACACACTCCTAAAACAATATTGAAAGTATTTTCTGCCTCTAGCGTCACTGATTACACGTCCTCCACCCACACACGCTTTATAAATAACCAAGTTTTCCATATTGAAAGGTTTAATATAAATATTCAGCAGCACTGTCACAGAAAATATGTAGCTGTATTTTTTTTATTGCCACTATCTACAAGTCGGCCTGTCACACACGTTTACCTTAACATTTATTAGGAGATATTGTCTACAAGGACCGAGTGCCTCATAAAAATTTAACAGCATGTGTTTCAGAGCCTATAGCTATTTATAAGGCTGTCTTGCTAATCCTGATCCGCTAAAACAAACACCTTGTGTCGTGTCACTCAGAGTCGCTCGGTGTGTGTGGAGGAGTCCGGCCGAGAGGGAGGAGGCCCACACTTTTCCCTGACACCTTGTTTGCATTTTTATGGCCCTTAACCGAGATGAAGTGTCCGGACTGAATGATGCAAGTGTTGCACGTTTAGTTTAAGCTTGAACTTAGAACAGTGCAGCTTGAATATTCAGTACATACTGAATTTTAATAACACTGAACCATTCCATTTAAATGGACTCACTTTTTTGCTCACGGCTCACCTTTAAAAGAAATGAGAGAGTCATTCCGTCCTGCCGTTTGTTCCATTTCAGTGCTTTTGTGTGTTTCTCAACCGCGCCAAAAAACAGAGTAGATGCTCTCCAAAAGTGCTCGTCTTTTGGTTATGATTCAAAGCAGACTTTGAAACCTCTTGCTGTGTGTGTGTGTGTGTGTGTGTTTTTTTTGTTTTTTTTTGTAAATGCCTTGCTGACGTAATTCGCGGATGAACCAGCAGGGCATGTGTTCCTCTCCCTCCCTGTGCCGATGGCCCGTGTGAGTTCTCATGGAGTATTTCTCAGTATTTAGGCTGTAGGGTGAAGTTCAGCATTTTATTTATTTATTTTTATTATTTCAGCATAATTCCCTCATCGAGCATTAAAGTTGTGCAAAGTGTTCGGAGGAAGCATGCTCCATTGTAGAGACACACTTCTGATAGAAACCACAAGTTACGACATCACCAAGGAGGCAGGAAGCGTCCCTGAGATTTGGGGTTTTTTCACAACTACAGCTGCGAAGATAAAATAATATAAAACAAGTTTATAAGTTTGCATGTGGAAGATAGAAACTTTTATTTATTGTCTTTAAAGGTCCCGTATTTGACTATTTCTTTGACAAGTAACACGGAACTCTCCCGTAGTGGAGCTCCTCCATCAGGACGTCACGGCAGCAGAAAATTCTGATTAGTTTTCTTTAAACCTGGGTCGATACAACAGCGGGAAAAAAGGAGAAACATCAGGGAGTGACTGACGAGCCGCGGCTCAGGAGAGGAAAGTACCAGTCAGTCCATCAGTGACCTCACAGCACTAATCACACGCCTGCTGTCGGAACTCGCACCACTGAACCGCTTAAAAGTCTCTCCGAATAAAGAGCTTCATGTGATCCTGCGAGCTGGAAATACCTTCTAGTCCAGGGCTTCTTAAACTTAAGGGGAGAAGGAACATAACCATCTCCATAGGTAGAACATGTTTTTATTTCAACGTGTGAAACATCCACTGTGTTATTGCATTCCTAACACCAGGTGTGAGCTCGGTCCCGACTGAGGTGTCGTGCAGTCCGGATCAGGACCGGAGTCCAGACTCTTCCGAACCGTTTTCTAAGTGTAGGTCGCTAAAGCTGTCCTGCAGGTTCCAAAGTAGTCTACATGTGTCCAGTTTGCTGTCAGGTCCGGATCGTCTCATACAGTTTGTTTTAGACAGGCAGACTGGATGTAAAGCGTCCAGAGTTTACGTAGATCGGGAAGACTTTGATCGCCGATTAACTAACGGCATGAACTGCTAATTCTGGCCACACCCACATCCAAGTCCATCCAGGTTAGTAAGCTCGCTCGGCCTTTCCACCTCAGCTGGTCGAAGCTCTCTCCATCTGTGGGATGTTTGAAACAGGATGTCTAAATCACAGACTCACCCACGCCCCTGCACTGCGCTGCTTTCCACAATAAGTAGAATAAATGCGAATACAGATAGACTAGACCACTGGTCATGTTAGCGATGATGATGGGATCTTGGACTAGGCTTTGGTTACTGGACGGTACTCTGTTAGGGGTCTGGGTGTAGGTTTACTGAACGTTTTGCATGAAGAGAGAATACGAGTTTTGTAGACCAACACTGTATTACTGAACTGTAATTAATATAGAAGACACATGCACACATGCGCACACACACACACACACACACACACACACACACACACACACACACACACACACACACACAAAACCAAGGTGTGTCGCATTTACATGCAGTTCTGGAGACACGCCAGGTTCTCTTGCACAATATCGGCTCGAGTGAGGAACCACAAGGACGAACTGAAATCATTTTTTAAAAAATGTCATTTAAAGTTACTGTTACATTCAGGGTTAGACCTGATTAATGAACTGAAATCCTAGATGTATTTCTTTCTTTCTTTCTTTCTTTACTAATTCATTTATCATGCAGGACTTTTTGTCTGGAATAAATAAATATCGTAAAGCTTATAAACCGTCTGCATGTTTCCTTTCCAGGAAAGTGCGCAGTGTTTATTTAAATATTGCCATTAATTTATTTATTCAAATAGGTTTAATATATTAGCCCACATTTGTCCATGCAATTTGTAAATGACATGCAAAATAATAAGATGCACAAGTACAATTTGATCAGCTTCCCGGTAATGAAGTCAGAGGCCATGCGGATGCCGGTCACGACATTTAGCAGCGATTAATGTCATCATGTCTGTCATGACTCGTATCAGATGTTTCTTCCTATTTCTATATCTATTTTTTTTGTTGTTGTCATTATGAAATTTGACCAAAACCAAAACCCACTATTTTGTACATATCCGGTTTCCTCCGCATCTCTTCTTGATTTTTTTTTTTTGCGGATCCTAAATAGAAGAGCTTGTGTTTAAAAGCAGTGTTTTTTTAAGCTGCATTTGAAAACTGTCTCCCATGTTTCTGCTCAAGGGAGAAAAAAAAAAATCCAGCAACCCCGAAGGCATGAACTACACGCAGGTAATTTCCATAATCTGACCTGGCTGCTCAGGAAATCGACTGAAGTGTCTGCGTAACCCGCCTCTGAATACTCGTAACTTTCCCCCGTGAAGATAACCGCGCGACTTTTGGACTCTAATCGCTGACTGTGAATGCAACCCTAAGGCAGCAGGTCTTTGGAAGCAGTTTGTGTTCTTTCTGCTGAAGTACTGAGTGAAGGACAGAGACAGCAGGGTTCTAGCTGACTGGAGAAAACTGTTTTTTACTTCCTAATAGATCATTAAGATATTTGAAATGCTCAATAAGGGTAAGAGTAAGAGTTCATGCAGGTGGATCTGAATGTATATATATATCATATATAATTACACAGTGGATCTCATGATGATCATCTATATATATTATCTCTCTCTCTCTCTCTCTATATATATATATATCATGCATAAGAGGGGCGTTCAAGTCAAACTGGGACTAAATGTTCCCTGAATGTATATATATATCATATATAATTACACAGTGGATCTCATGATGATCATCTATATATATTATCTCTCTCTATATATATATCATGCATAAGAGGGGCGTTCAAGTCAAACTGGGACTAAATGTTCCCTGAATGTATATATATATCATATATAATTACACAGTATGTAATACTTTCTCTTTTGACATCAGACCTCATCAGGGAGAGATGGAGAACGGAGGGTCTGAAAACATCCTGGATGACGAGGAGGCGCTGTGGGAGAATGTCGAGAAGAACCGCTACATCCTGTGTCGCTACATTAACCCCCACAAGCTGACCTCCTACCTCAGGCAGTGTAAGGTCATCGACGAGCAGGACGAGGACGAGGTGCTGAACTCCTTACTGCTGCAGACGAAGCCCAACCGTGCAGGTATCATGTGTGTATGTGTGTCTGTGTGTGTACAGTTTCAGACCCCAGAGTTTCTGCAGTGTGTTTGTTTGTGTCTGGGAGCAGTCTGGTTTCCCGGACCTTCTCCCACACTCTCATTCAGACAGCGCGCGCATTCCGGTCTGCTCTGACAGCAAGACTAAACACTATGGAATATGAGAATGCAAATTCTGCGCAGAAAACATTTACATGCAAATCGCACCATCAATCAGTTACTCAGTCACCACATCTCTCACTGTGCTGTTCCAGTTGTGTAATATGATGATGAATGGAGGCTTTTAATCCCATGAGCTGCTACTGCAGCTGCTCTTCTTTTTTTTTTTTTCTGTGTGTGTTTTGTTTTCTGTGCACTCCTTCCTGAACCACAGTAGATTTTTTTTTTCAGCTTTTGAATAGCCACAGGCAAATTAGAAAAATTTCTCCCCGGGTGCAATATTTTTTCGAAGCCTGTGCTGTCTTACTTGAAGGAAAGAATTGGTTTAGATCTTGCTGCATTTAGACAGTTCTCTGGTGACTAATACTGTGTTCCTTGAGAATTTGGTGCATCTACATCATTTGTCTTTGTGCTCTGAGTCAAACGTCATGTGTGTTTCTGATACACCTGTTTACAGAAAAATATAAAGACAATTTGCAGGGAAAAAAAAAGCACTAAATGTTGGGGGGGGGTTAATACATTTGCATTTATTCATTTGGCAGATGCTTTTATCCAAAGTGACTGACAAGCGCGGCAGAATACCATCCGCATGTCTTGTACTAAAGAAGCTGACGGCGCCTCCAGGACTAATCTTAAACCCATCATCCGAGCACAGGACAGATGCAGCGGGAACTAAAACTAGAAATTAAATTAAACATGAGGTTTGGAATAAGTATTTAAAAAAAAAAAAAAAACATTATGCCAAGATGTACATATTGACCTCTACCACTGTCTTATTTGAATAAGATCTCTCTGGAATGGAACAATGGAACAAACTGATGGGTTTGTCCGGTAATGTGGTCATGTGGGTGTTTTGGTATGAAAATACAGCCTGAAAGGGATAATCTGGGTTTGTCTTAAATCAAAAATGAAGGTGCATATGAGTGTATCACAGTAGGTCTTGGTCGTTAGGAATTTGTCGTAAAGTTTCTCACCTGGAGCGCGCTCATCATGTAATCACGTAATCGGGGTCGGATTCCACAAACCTCGTTCTGTGCAAAAATTCATTCCAACTTTTCTTACATCGTACAGTACCCGCGCTTGAGATTGAGATTAAGATTCAGTTATTAGTCAGACAGCGCTTTTTTTTTTTTTTTAGGGACACGTTTCAAAAGTATTTTCGCGGAGGCTGGGACGGCTGAAAGCGCAAAAAGCCACAAGCCACCCCAGAGCTTCTGACCAGTAGCTCACTGCTTTAACCGAGTTCAAGGTCATTGTGCAGAACAAAAAAAGGTCAAACGATGGAGACTGAACCATGCACGGATATTATTCAAACACTGCAGTGTTGTGGCCGAGGTTAGCTTACTTAAATTAGGTTATGTCTCTTACAGAGCGTCAGAGTAAAAGTGTGATGTATTGCTTTGCAACATGCTCATGTGCTTTTCTATATTGCCCAGGACTTATATTAATCAAGCCATTTAGATTTGCCCCCTATTGTGACCTCATATAAGGAGATGCCCTCCCCTCGCTTGTTGCTCACCTCTGCTCAGCTTTCTGTTCCCTGCCACGGTGTGGCTCAGCAATATCAGGTTGACACCGATTTCTAAACTTGTTAAAGGAATAAGTAAGATATGGGACCTTTAATGCGCACCAGGGCATTTCAGACTGCACTGCTAACGATGGATATAAACAATGTAATAATAATTGTGCAAATATAATATAAAGGCCATACTGAAAGTAACGCAACGTTTTTTATTAAGGTAATTTGTTCACTTGTGCACGTGTTGGTCCCCGACTCTCGAATCCTCTTTGAAAATCCCCCTTGTCGCAGTTGATGGCCTCCCACTGCACTACAGAGTGTTTACGGGGAGGACACAATATTGATAGAGCAGTGTGCGCAGATGGATGCGGAAGTTTAAAGAAGGGGAAACCAGCATTCAAGACAAACCACGCAGTGGGACACTGTCAACTGCGAAAAAGGGGATTTTCAAACAGGATTCGAGAGTAGGGTTCAATGATGGTGCAAATGCACAGCTTGTGAAGGATACTGAGTGGAACTTAGATTTGCACACCTTATTTTAGTTAATAAACGAAATTTCTGCCCACTTTTATGCAGTCGGTTCAATGAAATTAATTAGAGCGGGGATTTTTTTTATTTTTTTTATTTTTTTATTTTTTTTTTGCAAGCGCCCAAAGGTACTTGTGAACCCAGCTCACTAGAAGAAGAAGTGGAGGTGGAAGAAGGAGGAGGAGGAATTATTTATTCGTTTTAGTTTATAGCACAATAAAGTTCTTTCCTTTACATATTTCACCAGCTTCTTAGGAAACTGGGATGGAAACGGAGGGTCAGCCGCGCTGCAGCGCCTCTGGAGAAGAGCGGGTTCAGGGGTCTCGCTCAAAAGCCCAACAGTGGCAGGTGCTTGGGCTTGAACCTGTGACCCTCTGATCAGTAAGCGTTGAGGAAGCACCACTGCAGCACTGCCAGATGAATAACGTTGTGCCTGCAACTCCCACTGTAACCTCAGTAACCCAACATAAATCTTGTTTTACTGACTTTTTGTTTATCAACTTATTTCTTTATCTTCTGTTTTTTTGTGAGGATCAGCCAAAATCCATCCTCCAAATCCCAATCCATGCATTAGTTTATGGGTTCATTTCATCTTTAATTTCATCTGCGGTGCATAAACGGCTCCACAAGCGCTTGAAATGAAACGCCAGGAAATCATAAAGAGATTATGTGTTTGTTTTTAGGTCGACTGCTGGATATTCTTCACACTAAAGGCGAGCGGGGCTATCTGGTGTTCCTGGAAAGTCTGGGGCTGTACTACCCCGATCTGTACAAGATGGTCACTGGCAAAGAACCGACTCAGAGTTGCCCTTATATTGTTGGTAAGGATCCACTACGCAGGCTGATCCTAAAGCTGTTAGATAATACATGCTACCAACTGAATCTTGTTTTCCACCCTTGCTGACTTTTATTCATTTCTAATACTTTAATCATGTCACTACATTATTTTCCCTCGCGGTAGACATGTGTCTTGTGGAGCTTTTAAAAAGCGTCCGCCTGTCCGTGTATCTCTTTGTGTCTGTAGAGGAGGACCCTGAGGGTCTGACCCAGTTCCTAATGAACGAAGTGATGAAGCTGCAGCAGCAGTCGAAGGCCAAGGACGTACAGCGCGTGGACATCATGGCCAAGTGTCGCACGCTGGAGGACGAACAGAAGAAGCTGCGATTAGCCAACCAGGAGCTGCACACCTTCCAGGAGCGCTATAACAAGATGAAGGAGGAGAGGAACAACTGCAACGATGAGCTCATTAAAGTAAAGGATGAGAATTACCAGCTGGCCATGCGCTACGCTCAGCTCAGCGAGGAGAAGAACATGGCGGTCATGAGGAGTCGAGATCTGCAGCTGGAGGTCGGAGGGAGGGCCTAATCCTCAATCAGTCTCAATCAGTTTGGGGGTTTGATTTGGTCAGGACTCTTTGAACAGAATGTTGTAACTCTTTCTCGCCCTTGCTTTTCAGATTGACCAGCTGAAGCACAAGCTGAACAAGGTGGAGGAGGAATGCAAGATGGAGAGGAAACAGTCTCTGAAACTGAAGAACGATATTGAGAACCGTCCTCGCAAAGAGCAGATTTACGAGCTGGAGCGAGAAAACGAGGTTCTGAAGATCAAACTCCAGGAGCTCCAGTCTCTCATACAGGTCGCATGTATTTCCAGGATATGAAAAGTGCAATAGATGAAAGTTCCCTGGTTATCTAATTCTGTCACTCATGGTTTCGTGTGTTTATTTTTTTTCCACCTCTGCAGCCCGGGCCGTTGACGGACTCAGACAAGGCCCTCCGGGACATCCTGGAACATGACCGGCAGGAAGCCCTTGAGGATCGACAGGAGCTGGTGAACCGACTTTATAACTTGCACGAAGAGCTGCGGCAGGCCGAGGAGCTCAGGGACAAGGTGATGCCCGCTGCCTGCTTTCACTTCATTTCCTGTTCGCTCCTGTTCACTTTGGTTTGGGTTTGGTCGATGTCTAGATGACTCGGTTTGAATGCAGGCCGTTACAGGACTTTGAACCACAGTGCTCATGAACTCTCGATTCCTATTGGGCGAAAGAATGTGATTTCTTTGATTTAATCTATAACAGGAGCTCTTACTCCAGGGGAAATCACAGGTTCATACAGTATACATGCAGGCAGTAACAATAAATACGCAGTGACAGACACTGTGGCAGATGCTTCACATGCAGGGTTTAAAAATAACATGCAGATTAATTTTGTAAAATCATCAGCTTCATGCTCGTAACGCCGCGCGCCAGGACGCGCCGCGCCGCAGACTATTAGCCCATAACAGGAGTGTCTCAGATGTCTCAGGCAGTTTTCACGACTTCTCTCGACAATGTCCCGAGTTAAGACACGATCCTGTCACAGCTCCGGATAATTGGTGAAACATTTTTAATCAGCCGAAGCAGTTCCTCTTGTAACAATAGACCTAGACTCGCTGAAGCTCTCTGCCCTGTGAAGTCCCTCCTTCAAAGTGCTGCGTCTTTAATTAGCAGTGGTTTCGACCTGGCATGCAAAAAGTGTTAAAATTCAGGCGAGGACAGGAACTTGTCTTCGACGGAAATAGCACAGAGCTTTTCTCACATTCTGTCTCTTTTTTTTTTTTTTAAGCATGAAAAAAAAAAGAAAGATGAAAGTGTAAGTTTAAAGCACAATGCCACTTGAGACTGAGAGTTTCTAGTCTGGAGGTGCCTTAGAGCTTTGCTGTGCGCTGCATTATATTAATCTCATTTGGGCATGTCTTCCCCTGTGCCCTGGGTCACTGAGATTAGAAATGTTTGCTTTCATCTGTAGTACCTTGAGGAGAAGGAGGACCTTGAGCTGAAGTGTTCCACTCTGATGAAGGACTGTGAGATGTACAAGAACCGCATGAACACCATCATGTTCCAGCTGGAGGAAGTGGAACGCGAACGCGACCAGGTTGAACATCATAATACACTTTTACGCTACAAAGACGTTCATCAACATAATTACTAGAGATGGGAGGAAAAATCTATTCAGTTACATACCACGATTCCACGATTCGCCACACTGACTCCAGAATTGATGTTTTTTTAAAAACACATAAACTGCATTCGAGGTGGTAAAATTGTGCCATTCATCTATAATCCTACAGGTGGCGCACTCTAAAGTATTCACACATGCTCCCTGGTGATTCCCATCCCTAGTAATTACACTACACACACACACATAAGGATGTTCAAGTCAAACTGGGACTGAGTGTTCCCTTAACCTTTATATACTGTATATACCATGATAACTCCTGATGTATCTCACAGGCGTTTCGAGCTCGAGACGAAGCCCAGAACCAGGTGTCTCAGTGTCTGATCGACAAAGACAAGTACCGCAAACAGATCCGCGAGCTGGAGGAGAAGAGCGATGAACTGCACATCGAGATCATGCGTAAAGAAGCCAAGATAGTCACGCTGGAGTCCAAAATGAGGCGGCTCTCCAAAGACCAGGGTTTTGATCTTAGCCAGGTGTGAAAGTATCTCAGTGTTTAATCCAATCAGAATGCCGAGTGTGACTGACGGAGTGACTTTGAACTTCTCAAACAGAAATGCCAAACCTTCCACACGTCCTCCGCTCATACGCAGCTGTATATTATCCGTGTTCTTTTATGATTCCTGGGAGTGTATGAACAAAAGCATGACCTCACTCCCTGTTCTCATCTCTCTTCCATAGAGTCTGCCCCGAGATATTTTACCCCTGAAGTTCCAGCACGCCGAGCATGCAGACCCCAAGCTGGAGGGGCCGTCCGAGGACTCCGGGGAGGAGAATTCAGACGACATGTTCTTCTTCACGCCCAGCACCGACGTTCCGTCGCAGATTAAACGCAGACCGAATCTCAAAGGGGTGAGCCTTCCTGTAACGTCACCTTTATTGGGTTTTGGTTTTCAGAACATATTTTCGGACCAGAATGTTTGCTTTTGACACAGTTCCCCTACCCTCCTCAGATAAGAGTGAAATCGCCCATCTCCCCGCCCAAATTGTTGGATTTCCAAGGTAGAGTTCCTTTTGATCTTCGACAGCCCTGCATGTCAGAGCGAGAAGCATCGACCACACTCACTTCCTCTCCTTTTTATTTTGTTTTCCTTTTTTCTTTCTTCTTCTTCTTTCGTGCAGGTGCACATCATGGCAGTGGGGAGATCTCAGACACCATAAGCCCAGATGCTCACCCCATGATAATCAGCTCCGCCTTCACCGCACATTCAGTAAGTCTTTTACGCAGGAAGGATGTGTGTGTTCTTTCACTTTGTTTCACTTTGGGTTTTTAATTAAGGGTCCCATATTTCACTATTTCCTTTATAAGTTAACACGGGGCTCCCCAAAAGTGTGCATGTGTTAGCGCTCCAGATGAAATACCCCTCATATAACACATATTTATATAACATAACCTCCCTCTGTTTCACTCCTCTTCCACACAAATCACTTCTGTGTTTATGTAAATATGTGTTTATGCAAGCCACGCCCAACCAGAGAACGGTAAAGAGCTGAGCACCAACGTAGGGGAGGGGCTCTTCTTATATGATGTCACATGTTAGAGGGAAAATCTGATTTGTTTGTTTAAGCCTCAGCTAATACAAAAAAAAAGGGAGTTTTTCCTCATGTTTTATCTCCTGCATGCAAACTGGGAACTCATCTGCATCGCACCGCCTATACCGCTTTATCCTGTGAACAGGGTCGTGGGGGGGGCGGAGCCTATCCCAGGAGACTTAGGGAACAAGACAGGGTACACCCTGGACAGGGTGCCAGTCCACCACAGTGCATACATACACACTAACACACTCACACTACGGGCAATTCGGGAACGCCAATTAGCCTAATCTGCATGTCTTTAGACTGTGAGAGGAAACTGGAGTGCCCGGAGGAAACCCACCAAGCGCAGGGAGAGCATACAAACTCTACGCGCACAGAGGCAGGAATCGAATCTGGCCGGGAATCGAACCCGGACCCTGGAGGTGCAAGGCGACAGTACTAACCACTAAGCCACTGTGCCACCTGAGACCTATCTGATTATCTAAAAATTACTAAAAAGTGAATTATGGTGAATTGAAGGTAACACAGTGTGTTGTTTTTTCCATGTGGTCTGCAGGCCCGTAACAGAAACTGCAGCATTATGTCCACAACAGCTGAGCCTCCAGAGAAGGCCTCCATCCTCAGGAGGACTAAAGAAGGAGACCATGAATTCTTGCCCCGATGGTATTTAAGAGTCCACTCCTACACTTCTCTCAGACATTATGCAAAAAAATGCAGTTTAACTTTTTTGCTTTGCGTTTTTAGCCTCGACACCCTGGACTCTGACGGAGACTGCGCAGATCTGGGTAAACACACGTCTCAGTGTACTTCACTAAAATGAACACGTAAATCGTTTAAACTTTCCTCAAGCTATACGCGCCTCCCTTTTAATCCGCCACAGATGATACAGACACCTATGGTCCACCCTCCATCCACTCCTCGTCATCCTCTCATCAGTCAGAGGGCATGGACTCGTACGATCTCGAGCAGGTCAACAACATCTTCAGGAAATTTTCACTAGAAAGGTACTAAACACACATTGTAAACAGAAGTGCTCGACCCATAACTGCTACTCACATCTCACTACTGTACAGAAACTTAAACACTCAGGACTGCACTGTTCATAACTGTTCTACATACAGTGTTGTATATTGTATATAATGACCTCCTTCATTCTACTCTCAGTAACAAGCTGCACACACACACACACACACACACACACACACACACACACACACACACACACACACACACATGTATATAAACTTCTCAAACTGCAATATCATAACCTTGGTATACAGTACAATAATGTTACTTCATAGCATCCGTCTATAATCAGTGCACTCACTGTGTATATAACCCTTATCTATTATTTACATCTGCAGTTTATTTTATCATGCTATATATCTTCCTTCATTGCACTCAGTGTATAGAACCTTTTCTGTGTCCAGTTTACGTATGCAAATTATTTTTGGTATACAATTTTTGGTATACAATACATTCCTTACTGCACCACCTGTAATCATTTGCTCGTTTGCACTCATTATATCTTCTGTACCTCACCGTATACTGTTTATACATGCAAATTTATATTTTATAAATATATTAAATGCACTTCTGGTTAGATGCTACAGTAACTGTATTTCGTTGCCTTGTACCATACATGTGCAGTGACAATAAAGTTAAATCCAATCTAATCTAATCTAATCCAATCTAATCTAATCCAATCTAACCTAATCCAATCTAATCTAATCCAATCCAATCTTATCTTATCTTATCTTTTCCAATCCAATCTTATCTTATTTTATCTTTTCCAATCCAATCTTATCTTATTTTATCTTATCCAATCCAATCTAATCTAATCCAATCCAATCCAATCTAATCTAACCTAATCCAATATAATCTAATCGAATCTAATTTAATCTAATCTAATCCAATCTAATCTAATCTAATCTTATCTATTCTTATCTTATCCAATCTAATCCGATCTAATCTAATCCAATGTAACATCATCTAATCTCATCAAATCTAATCTAATCTGGTGAAGAATTGATACAAATTTTTGCTCATCCCGAGTGTGATTGTGAAGCCGTTGGTGATTTCTTGGAGCAGCAGTGGCTCAGAGGGCTAAGTCACTGAGTCACTGAACAGAAGATCGGTATTTCAAGCCCCAGGTTGCCACTGTAGGCCCTTGAGCGAGGCCCTTAACCCTATATGCTCCAGGGGCGCTGTATCATGGCCGACCCTGCGCTCTGACCCCAGTTACACTGGGATTTGTGAAGAAGGAATTTCACTGTGCTGTAATGTATATGTGACAAATAAAGGCTGAACTTGTACGTGTGTGCTTTCCTCTTATTTCTCCAGACCATTCCGTCCCTCTCTCACGTCGTGCACTCGTCCTAACACTTTACCCCCGGTGCAGAAGCTTTCTCTTGTCGGAGACTCCCTCCTGACGGACATCACCCTGGTCGGCGGCAACGACAGTGGCATATTCGTTTCTTCTGTGGTTTCCGGCTCGAGCGCTGAAAAGGCTGGCATACGGATGGGACACCACCTCTTATGGGTGACGCAGCTCTTTGTTTTAGCCAGAACCCAAATTACCAGAGCAGTCTTCCCTTTTGTCTTGTCTTTCAGCTTTTCAGTAACTCTGAGTGTTCTTGTGTTATTTTTCGCGCCCAGCTGAACGGCTGTATCCGGGGAGAGAGCCAGAGCGTGTCTTTGGATACGTGCACTCAGGAAGAGGCTCACTGGACACTTCAGAGATGCACGGGGCCAGTCCAGCTCCATTACAGGAGCAATACTGAGGGTGAGAATGGAAGCTTCTTCTCTTCTTCTCTTGTTGAAAACGGATACTCTGTGCCATGTGATGGTTATTAAATTAAGCAGAGGAAGAAAACAGGACTGTTAGAGTTATTTTAGTGTGCCAAGGTGGCACGGTGGCATAGTGGTTAGCACTGTTGCCTGGCACCTTCAGGGTCCGGGTTCGATTCTCAATCAGAACACCACATACAGTACGACTCACTGATTGGACTTGCTGTGTTTTCTTCACACCTGTATTGGAGCCACACCGCACATTTACACATGACACGTACAGTATGTTGCACATTTCTGGTTCTTATTTACACATTAATGAGGACTAACTATACACTTTAAAACATGACGATACCACTGCTGCTCTCTGTCACTCACACACACACATACACACACACACACAGACACACACACACTGCTGCTCTCAGACCACCATGCCGTATATATTTCTCTTTGCACATTCCATACAATTTATACAGTTTGTACTTTCATATTTTATATTTTATTTTATTGTAAATGTATATTGTGTATTTGTATGGTTTTTTTTTTCTAGAGCATTTTGCCTCTTCATACCTTCTTATTCCATTTCATCTTTCCTCTTTTTGGGTTTCCTCCGCGTACTCCGATTTCCTCCCACAGTCTAAACACATGCAGATTTGGTTACTTGAACTGTGTTTTCCGTTTGTGCCACAATGGATCAGTTTTATTTATCCAAGAATGACACCATGTACATTTGGTCCATTTAGTCTATAAAACAAGTAAACATGTGTTATCAGTTACATTAAAGCAGTTACAGTTGTTCCCTCACCAGCCTCTTGTTATTTCCATCTCTTGAAGTTAATGAGACAGGAAATGTCGCTTTTCGTGTCACCACTAAACCTACGAAGCCCAACGTCCTGACCTTTTAGCGCGTCTGGAAATTTAAGTGGTCGGCTTTATCGCTGACTGTTACACACCGTGACACCGGAGACTCCTGCCAAAATATTATAAATAGGCTTCACCATGTCCACAATTACACACACTGTGACTGTAATTGTTCCTATGTACGTTTTATTTATTTATTTTTTATAGAAATGATTAGCTATTGGAATGAGTGTGTTGAAATGGCACCTATTCTGCAAAAATCTGTTTGTAGTCATTTATAGATGTTCAGGCTGGTCTCCAGTGTCTGTGTACGAACCAAAACATGAGGAAGAAAACTTTTGCTTCTTTTTGCCATGTTGCTGTCAGCCAGGGGTTAAACAAGCCAAATGTTCCCCCTACTGTGACCTCATATACACTGTAAACCCCAATAAGTTGTTGCACATCAGATAAATTGTTGTTGGTCCTTCGGCTGCTCCCGGTGATGGGCCGCCACAACAGACGATCCGGTCCGCAAACAAGCTTGGCACAGGTTTTACACCAGATGCCCTTCCTGACACAACCCTCCCATTTTATCTGGGCTTGGGACGGACACTTTATTCAGCTGTTGGGAATCGAACCCAGGCCTTTTGCATGGCAGGTGAAACACCTACCACTGAGCCACCAGTGCCCTATTGCCCTGATGACGTCAGACACAAAATCACTAGTCTGAAAGATTTTAAGTTGGTGGAACTTTAAGGTGACAGTTACTGTTACTTAAGTACTTACAATTACTTAAAATATCAAATTTGTTCAGCTAACTTGAAAAGTGTCATTTCTACAACCTCATAAATACCAAAAAGTTATAAATACTCATCAAGGTCTACTAATTTGAACTAATTGTAATTATTTAAGTTAACAGTACTCAATATGTTGAATTACATTGATCATTGGGATTTACAGTGTGAGAGAAGCTCTGCTTGCTCAGGTTGTTTCTTTGCTCTTCTCTGGCGAGGGGCGGAGTCTTAGTAGTAGCTCATTTACATAGACACTGAGACTGCGTGTCTGGAGGAGAAGTGAATCAGAACAAGTTTTGAGTGCAAAATTAATTATCTAAAGGGTGTTTCTGTTGGAGCGTTAACTGACACGCTTTGCAGGAGCTTTGAGATCCGTGTTAACTTGTTAAGTAGTGAAATAGTAAAATATGGGGCCTTTAATGTAAATCTGTAATTTGTCCAGGTGCCAGTCCTCCTGTCTGCTGTGGAAACTCATTCAATGCTGTCTGACCAATCAGAATCAAGAATTCAACAGTGCAGTAGACTAAAAACCACGACAAATCCCCCTTAACCTGTACAGCTGTAATCTAAAATCCTCACAGTTCCTCCGCTGCAGTTAGATCTCTGATTGCAGTCTCGACAGCAGGGCGTGTTTTTATTGCTTCATGCAGCCGTGTGTTGTGACTCCTGCTCTCATCTCCAGCCTACAGGCGTCTGCAGAAGGACATCGAGGACGGACGGGTGGTATCGGGCGACTCGTTCTACATCCGGGTCAACCTGAACATCTCGGGCCAGTTGGACAGCTGCTCGCTGAGCGTGCGGTGTGACGAGGTGCTCCATGTTTTGGACACACGCTTCCAGGGCAAGTGTGAGTGGCTGTGTGCACGTGTGGACTCGTATACTGACAAGGACCTGGACAAGGGCACCATCCCGAGCTACAGCAGGTCAGAGCTCTTCACACGGCTGAGGAAAAGGAAAAATGAACAAAGAGTTTACTTTTGTATTGAATTGAATATGCTTAGACTTGGTTATTCAAATAGACATGAAAAAAAATTTAATTATACACAATGTATTAATTATTAGTTATGTTCCTTTCAAACATTACAGTTTAGATTTTTAAAAAAGCACAGACATTTATACTTAACAGGGCTTAACACAGTTCTGAGCACAAGCAGTTACAATCTTGGTTGACACTTGTGGCGTAGCGTTACCATAGTAACGGTTACTCTGCATCTTATTTTTAACGTGTTTCCAAATTATGTGTGTGTGTGTGTGTGTGTGTGTGTGTGTGTGCTTGAGCCCTGCGACAGACTCCTGGCCTCCCTGTAGAGAAAATGAGCGACAGAGACAGAGTGTTAATGATATTTTTATCCTATTCAATTTTAATTAAGGTTCCTAGCTGTATTCTCTCAAATCTTAATAATAATAACAAATTTTATTTAATCCAAGTTTCCTAAATACTCCTTATAATTTCATTGTAAATCATTTAAGATCTTAGAATGACATTAGAATGATCTCCAGGCTAATGACTGACGTTTATTACGCGTATTACTAGTAGCTTGTTAACGTCAGAAATATTTATTACCGCCCGCTATCAGTGTTCTCTGACGTTTGCGATAATATTAGATCATAAAACTTTATTATAAAATAATGTGACCCGGGTGATACAGGGCCGAGTGTGTAACTTATTCCACACCTGTATGAACACGGGAGGGTGTTAATTTAACATTCTTGGTATCAGTACGTATTATATGAAACATACAGGGAATTATAAATTGGTAATTTATTACGTTTCACTGGATTTTCGCTGCTACATTAAGCAGTGATCAGTCCTGGCATGTGTCGACCCTGACTGTGAACTGACCGTCCTTCCACCCCCTCAGGGCCCAGCAGCTCCTCCTGGTGAAGATCCAGAAGCTTATGTGTCGTGGCAGCCGAGAAGAGACAGATAGTCTGAGGGGACTCAGGGTTAGACAATGACTTCATTTTTTTGTGTAATGTTTTGTGCAACAAAAAAAAACCCATAATAGAACAAAGTGCAGCCAAGCGTGAATCCCAATCCAGTTTTCCTTTTGGTCCTCAGAATATGTTACAGCCCGAGGAAGCTGCTCCGTCAGACCCGAAGTGCAGTCCTCGCCTGTCCAGGGCCAGCATCTTCATCTGTCAGATCCTGCAGGTAAGACACTGTGCCTCTGGCCCGACTCGGTCTCAGACAGCACGGGGGACCGGGTCCGGGTAAAGATGATGGCTGCGTGCCACGGAGATTGATGAAGATTTTTGGTGTCAGTTTGTCAGCAGGGCAGATAACAAGTACAAGAGGATGGACAGCAACGACCGCGTGCGCATCCTCAACGCCGGCAATCTGTCAACTCTTCCCAAATCTGGTTTTGAAACCATGAAGCCTGAGGGTAAGCATGACAGATCCAGTCTGCTTTGTTTCATTCTCACCCACGGGGCTGAGGGCTCGTATAATAACTTTATGATCTATATCTTCCGCTCCTTATGGACTTTTTCCTCTAAGAGTACATCACTCGAGGTTCGTCTCCACCGAGCTCCAGCTGATGTCTTGCTGAAGACAGAACACGAATAACAATGAATGAGAAGCTCGTTCGCTTCATGCAAATGTGACGATGCTAACGGCTCCTCATTAGCTTTCACATATGGTTAAATAGTTGTGTTTTTGTTTTTTTAAATCCCACTTTATGCCGTGTCTCTAAATCTTGCGTAATTATAGAATAAATTATACATGCATGTATAATGTAAGTACTGAGAATGTAACATTTTTACTTTTCACAGATGGAATACAGCAGGGGCGTTGCGATTTTTTTTTTCTTTTTTTTTTCTAGAATCTCTGGTGCATGTATGAAATGTGCTAATTTTCTATACACACTTCCTTTCCTTAGCCCACCTCTGCCACCGCTGTCATACTGCTGCCGATGAAACTGAAGAAAATTGACACTTTTCTGCATTATATGTTATTTCTCAGTTGCTTGAGCATGCCATGTTAGCCTTAACCTGCCCTGTCTGTTTTTCATTTATGAGAAAATGCTCAATCACCTACCTGAGACTCAACTAACAAAGTTCCTCCTCATCAACTGAAACCCAATCGCATCCAATATCGTCTCTGCAAATTCACTTCATCACCCAGGCTTTTACATTTTACAGGCCTGCAAAGTAAGTTAGATTAGCTGGATTAGCTAGATTAGCTCGCTCACTTGTTTATCACCAACTCCAGCCAGCTGTTTCATCTCTCTGCCTCTTCACGTCCTCTGCGTTCGTGCTTGGTCTGTTTGATGTTCATCGGGCAGTCCTGGTTGAGTCACAATAAGATCATCTGTATTGTTTATAAAACGTACATTATTCCCGTTATGACACATTATGTTTTCTCACGCTGATTCATTCGGCGCTCTGCATTTCACTGTCTCTGACATGCACGCTGCCCTGCACGGACCTGCGCCGGGGTGTGTTGACCCGGACCACCACCTGCACCACAGAGTGTATTTTAGTTTAAACTGGGTTATTGTCGTGATGTGGTTAAAAAAAAATCGATTTCCTTCCTTTATTATCTAAATGAATCTGGCAGAAGCTTGTTAAAACTAGACTGTGAGATTTAACTGTGGCCGAGCGGCTCGATTCTACAGCACGTGGCCCAGTGAAAGGGGTCCAGTGACGTCTATGACGTCGTTTTCTGTACAAACTTGACGCGCCGAATTAAGTAGGCTTTTGGTTCAGGTGCCTGTTGGTACTAAAGGCTAACATGACAGCATGATTGAGTCTTTTTTGCCAGTACTGAGAACTTCTTAGAAATTATTCAGAAACTCTTAAGGAAGGAATAATTTTTAAAAGAAGGTGTGTTATGTGACTGAGAAAACCCCTAGTGGTCTCTAAATCCTGTTCTTAAAGAACACCGTGCTGGAGTAAGTGCCGAGCACAGAAAATACAAAGAACAATAAACGGAGTGAAAATGGAAAAGAAATGGAAGTGGGAGTGTTTAGCATGATGGAGAGATATAGTACTGCTGACTGGGAGTGGAATTAGTGGAAGCAGTGGAATTAGGGATGTTTAGATTTCTTCGATGTTTAGAAGACACCTGACCGTCACACCTAGATATGCTCTTATATCTGAATGAAGTCTACTGAAAAGGCTTCTCTATAACGTCGTGGTTATTACAGCAGCAAATGTTGAACTCCAGAAAGCACACATGAGCACAGGTGTACAGAAACTTTCGGACATAGAGCCGGCATCTTTTCAAACTGTCGCTCACGTGACTTTAGGGAGGGGTGTAACTCATTCGGGGGACAATATGCTATCCGAACTCACAGACAGGTAGTGTCGCTGTGATTGATGCGGGAGGGAAAGTGTGCCATCCTCTCCCCAAACATGGGCTACTCATATTTTTTTGTTTTTTATTTATTTTCCTCTATTTTCCGAGGCGTATCTCAGAGGGCACACGGGCAGACGCTCAGGCAACTACAGCATGTCTGTGATGCACGCTTAGTCTGTATACCATAACGAATTGAATAGTTCTTGATTGAAGATCTCTGTACAGTTAACAATACTAATGGACTAATATCTGTATCCAGAGTTCACTGCAAAGGTGGAAGATAACGTCCTGTACATGGGTAGTGCATGTGATACTATTCACATTACATTCATGACCTGAGATGGGCTAATCTAACGTAATGCATATTTTACGCTGCCTTTGTCATTACTAGTTACACATCATAATAGTATATACAGTAAATGCGTTCAAGTCAAAGCGAGAACACAGTCCTGAGAGCAAAAACTCCCTTTATGTCTCTATATAACTCCTGATACACTAATGCACTTATCCCAGTGTTTCACTAGTGCTTGGTTACTGCCTGCTTCATGTCTGAAACACTGGCCCCCCTTAAATAGCTTCTCCATAGTGTGTGTATATGTCTCGAGGTTTGGATTGTACGGGGGACGTGGCGATAACTCGCAGACGAGTTCCTGTAATGTGCGAGTGCTGTTGGTGAATGAGGGTGTGTGTACAGTTCCATTTTCAAGAATCAGGTGTTCCACACCCTGAATGATCACAGACAGACTGCAGTGATCTCTGGGCCAGCTCTTCACACTGTTTAAATGTTTTACTGCAGCTGAGAGTCTCGTCGCTTATTGTGCTTAAATGTCACACACTTTACACTTTCATTCACCAAAAATGTCACCCCAACTCCAGGTTGGACTTGAACACTCCCCGAAATATATCAGAAATTGTCCGGTGTACTCCAACGTCCCTATAAGTGTCGTAAACAATGTGTTCTGTATTTTAGATTCATCCGACTCCGAGAGTGATTTGAACAAGAGCGATCTCAACCTGATCCCGTACAGTCCGGTGACGCCACATCACTGTCCACGCAAGCGGCCCGTCCTCTTCTCCCCCAACATCCTGGCCAAAACCATCGTCCAGAAGTTCCTCAACTCCGGGGGAGCCATGGAGTTCAACATCTGCAAGCCAGGTAAAGGTTCATGAGCCGGGCGTTTCCTGAGATTAATGTATAGATACGAGATATTAGAGGATTTCGGCTAAAATGAATCAATTATTATTTAAATAAGGCTTTACATTTAAAGGCTTCCAGAGAGAGGCAGAGGTCACAGAGAGATCCGTGCTAAACGAGTCAAAATAAGATTGTTGGATTTAACAAGAATTAGTCATTTATGTGACTAATATATGGAGTATTCATGCAGTTCTGTGCAAAAGTCTTTGACACGTGCAATTAACTGCTGTAGGGCAACGAGGTCTGAAAAAAAAAACGTTTCTTTCAGAAAAATATGAATGAAGCAAAGTCAATAACTGGTGGGACATGCCTTTGCTTGAATATAGTGTGTGTGTGTGTGTGTGTGTGTGTGTGTGTGTGTGTGTGTGTGTGTGTGTGTGTGTGTGTGTGTGAGTGTGCAGTTTTCTAAGGAAATGAACAGCTTAGTTTTACTGAACATCCTGCAGAACCAGCCGCAGTCCTTCTGAGGAGTTTATCACACCTGCTTCTTATTTACCAGCAGAACCCAGAAACTTCCTTTTATAATATATTTGTATTTTATATATTATGCTGCTTTTTAACCGGCCTTTTTGGTTAACTGATTTAATAACAGATTTAATTCAGAAAAAAAAAAAACATGAAAAACACTAATGTTGCAGTCATTATATTCATATACTTTATATTTGTATTTTCGAACAAATAAACAACACTCGATCAGTCTCAGGTTGGTAAACTATGTATATCGAAAATGTCAATTACATTGTACTGAAAAAAAAGAAGAAGACGAAATTAGAGTGATTCCTCTGTTATGGATGTGACTCCTGGACTCAGATCAGTAAACACAGAGCCTGAGAGTACAGATAAACAGGCAAAGGTGCGGACATGTGGTTGCCAGGCAACGCCGCCATCAGTCAATCAGCCAACGAGCCGCACCTGGCACCTGTTTATTTAAGGGTCCTGATGTACCTTGGAACTTCGTGCGAACATTAGGTAGCACCGGTAAGGTGTCAGGGCCAAGAGAAAGACAAAGAAAAGTGTGCAAAGCCCCAGCCTCTGTCTGTTTAAGTGCGAGAGAGAGAAGCGCGCGTCAGTCCAGCGTGTGCGCTCAGTATAAGTTGATGGTGTGCAGCACAGATAAAACATAACTCTCATAAATCCTCGGTAAGGGCACAGGATATAGTTTAGTTTTATTTTCCCGTCCGTTCTCACGTAGACGGCGAAACTCCGTTCATTTTGTGTTTTCAGTTTTCTTTGATTTCATTTAAGTTCCTAATTAATAATCCCACGCCATCTCCAAACGGGAAGGTCCCGTGCGTGTCACAAGCACTCACACACTCCTATTTCATTAACCCCCTCTAAAGCCCAGATTAAAGGCTCTTATCATTAAAAACATCAAGTATCAGTATCAACTTTTATTGTGACCTTTTCAGGTAAAAAAAACAGATATACTCAAAATTCATAGGGTCATTTACATTCTGAAAATATTTGATCAGGATTATGGATGTGACATTAAATGGACAGACATTTTCCATAATCTGTCTGAATTGTAAAAGTCATTGCACTTGTGGCGAGACAAACTGCAGCGACTCCGATAATGCACCTAACTCACTGACTTGTGTCTTTCTTTATGTGATACTGCTCTTCTCTCTCCATGCTTTTAATGAACATTTTAAATAGAGACTCGTTACCTTTCAGCCGGCAATAACACAACAGTTAGACTAAATGTGACGTGTGTGAATTGGTTTTATGCAAACGATATAAAGAACATGCTTAAACAGTCAATTTTAACATGAAACTTTTGAAAGAGTAATTATTAAAAAAAGACTATAAAAACAGACTAATAATGTAAAAACTATGATGTCATTAAGTCTGTTATTCTCTCGCGCTCAGCGTTGGACGTTACTGTTTCATTTACAAGTGAACATTTACACAGCAGCAGCAGATGTACAGTAGTATTCTTAGTTCATCGTTATGGTTCAGTGTAAACCACGTGACTTCTGTCTAGTTTCATCTCCATGGTAACGATGACCTTTGCATGGAATTGACCGTAAATGTTTCCAGATTTTTGGAACTTATTATATACAGCAGTGCTGTGTTTATATACAACACTATAAAACATGAATTACTACAGAACAGTTGGTCTTCTTACTGTTTAACATTTACATCAGGCAGGATTGCATACGCACTTCAATTAGACTTAAAATCAGAAAATGAGGAAAATCTGTTTCATAGGAAAATAAGCAACTAGAGGGGAAAAATCACTCAGTGAAAGCATCAAACAATAGACAAGACACGCTGATTTCCAAAACCTCCTGGACTTTATAAATCCATGCATCGCCCTCGCTAAAGCTTTACACTTAAATCAGCACTTTTAGCCCGAGGCTGAGTTCATCTGGTATCGTGTTCATGTTCAGCGGTCATGTGTACAAAAGCGAGATCATTTCCTCCAGCTACTCTACATACTGTACTTACTAATAAGGTGTTTGTGAATAAACACTCGTTTAACCAATTAGAAAGTTATGATGTCAGAATAAACAAAGTAAGACAGAGGTCATTCTGTACACATGAAGAAGTCTTTATATGTCACATAAGCATGATTGTAAATACTGTATGATGTTTATTCAGCTCTCTGAGTGGAAGTGTACCGCTGAGGATGATCCTGTGCTGGAGATCAGGGTTCAGGATCAGGATCAGACACGACACAGGGCTTCAGGAGCAGAGAGGGTTAAAGCCCTGACTCAAGGGCCCAAGTAGCAGCATGGCAGTGCTGGGGTGTGCACCACACCCTCCTGATCAGTGACCTAGAGTAACCTTGTTATAGGGAAACTGAAATGAGGTGTGATTACATTAGGTTTCTAATGAAGTTAGGTGCAGTTTGAACTACAGACCTACAGGTCTACTACAGACAAACCATCTCTCAGGTGGTTACAAAAGTAGCTAAAGATGTGGGGATGTAGTATCTAGTGTGTGTGTATGCCAGCATTGTTGTAATATGGGACCCATCACATTACATCAGGTATTAAGTCTCATTTTGGGGATCTGAGTTTTTCACATTTTCAGATTCCAGCTTATTGGTGTATCGAGTTTGTTTATGAGGAGCACCTCCGGAAAAACTATGAAATCATATTTTTAGAATATTTAAATGGGGATTCTGTGCTTCAAATCATTTAGTGTTTTATAGTGAAAATGCATTTTTTTTTCTATCACACCTAGAGCTTGGATGGTGTTCATTAAAGTGCTTTAAAGCAATGTTTAGGATGAAAACCTTCTCAGTTCGTTTGAGGATGAGGAAGATAAGTTGTTTATCAGCAGATTTTTGATGAAATTGAAGATCTGAAACATTTCACCTACTGCCCCCTACCGTATTAGAGCATTGTCTTTGCATTTTTAGAGCTGATTTTCTCTCCAGTTGTTTATATGCATTGTGTTTTCAGACATCCTGACCAAAGAGGAGTTCCTGATGAAGCAGAAGATCGAGCCGATCATCTCCTCGAAGGAAAGGCAGGCGAACACGTACGAGTGCATCACCCCGGAGAACATCGAAGCCGTAGCCTTTAAGGTATTTAACCAACACTTTCTGGATCGATCAGTATAATGATGTGTTTTCAATATATTTTTTAACTTTTTTCTGTAATGATGATCAGTCTTATTATGAAGAGACGTCCCAATGTATCGTTTTCCTTCTGACCCGGGGCACTTGGGTGTTAATTACTCCGCCACTGGGGCTAATTCATAGAGATCTGCTCTGATCCTGGTCTGTTTACACAGAGGACTGGAGAGCAATGTAGACCTTAAGCAAGAAATTGGTTTGGTTTGCCGGGAAAGAAGAGCTGCTCAGCAGTACTGTCCTCCCTCAAGGTCATAAAGAAGGAGAGAGAGAGAGAGAGAGAGAGAGAGAGAGAGGACTCCTTGGGGTTTTGTCAGGTGGTCAGAAGCTTCGTTTTCATGCCTCAGTTATTAATGTGTCAGGAGATGCGTGCACTCTTTTCCCACTGTGAGCGGTGGACCTCTGAGAGCTGTGTGCAAAAACCTGAATGGCACAAAAACGACGGCTTGGGCTGAAAACACAAATAATTATCTGTAAAGTGATTGGATTCTTGATGAATTTAAAGCGGATGCAGCACATTGTGCACATGTTGAGTCTGCGTTCACGCTGTAACGCTGTTCTGTCGCAGAGTAAACACTGTCTCCTGGAAGCGGATCTGAGCTGCGCCAAAGAATTGCTCAGGAGAGAAATCTACCCCATCGTTATCTACATCAAAATCTGCGAGAGGAACATCAAGAAATTAAGGTAAAAAAAAAAAAGAAAAATCATAAATAAAATAAAATCACACCCCTAATCAGACTTTCAGTAATCAGGTAGAGCTCAGATTACTTTTTGTCTTTTAGAGTATTATAATTGATACGCTTGATATACTGTGGATGATGGAAGTCATGTGACTGACTGACAGCAGGATACAATCTCCATCTATCAGAACAAAAAATGTGATATGTTCTGTTCTAATTTTTGGGAAGTTTTGGCGAAATCTGTGGGGTGTGGCTGAACAGAAATCTAGAAACCAGCTGAAAAAGACCTACATTATAATAACTCGGTGTTAATGAACCATTAATATTTTTATGGGAAATTGATATTCTTATTTATTTTTCTTTCTTTTATTTCTTTTTCTTTAAATCTTGACATGCCTTCCTCTGGAGATTGTATCGGGTAAGAAATCTGTTTCACGAATCTGGTGGTAAAAACAAGTCGAGTATAAAGATGTCTAGGACTTTACTCACTTTAGATCACATTGTTAGAAAGCTGATCTAATCAATTCATAATCAGATTCTGGTGGTCACCTGGAGATACAGTTTTTCTCCCTTTTCAGTTTGCAAAGGAGAAAGATTTATGTCCATCAAAGCCTGAAATAATATTATAATACACAATATCTACTGTATATTAGGCCATGTGAAGGATTCTTCCAAGCTGCTGCAGGTATATTATTGGCAAAAAAAATATATATAAAAAAATATATATATGACGAGCCGAGTCAACTGAAACTCTTCGAACGATCGATCCTTTCATCATCCAGATATTTTAATAAAGTTGTAGCTACAGTGGAGGCCAAACGTACTGAGGCCAAACGACATGCTCGAAATTTTTAAATAATGATAGTCATGTTAAGAAAATTTTATTTTGTTACATGAAAATGAGAAGTATCAACATTTTGAAAACGGATTCTTTGAAACCATCAGACAGACTCAAACTAATGAGTGAAATCACCTGTTTTTAACTTTTCTGAAACTTTTTTTTTTAGAACTGTGCTGTTCTGTTACTACTTTTTTTTACAATGCTTTATTGTAATTTATTGAATGTATTGTCATTTTTAGGTTGCAAATCAAGTTACCATAAATGGTTTTTCATCCAAAGCAGAGACAATATTTACATGGTATTGTTACCATAATAATAATAAAAATAATAATAATACCATAGTAATAATTTTTCCAAAAAGTATAGAAAAAACACAGATAAAGTATTTATTTCATGAAATATACTGTAAATGCGTGTAAAATATAAAAATTGAATGATAATATAAATGAAAATATATACCAATCCCATGGAAGTCACCAAAAGCAGTTCCTCCTACAGTTAAGGGATGAGTGGTAACTTCACCGGCCTCGATTTGCAACATAAAATGCAAAACATAAAATTGTGACAATTAAAATTTTTTTGAAAGAAAATCATGAAAGTGAAAAATACTTAAAATTTTTTTTGGAATTTCCAAGTCCATCATTGAGAGTGCTATAAAGAGTTAATACACACTATGTGGCAGAAGGTTTTTGACACCTGACCATCAAATCCAAACTGTAGGCACAAAGTTGTCTCTGTATGATGTTGCATTACAGCATCTCTTCACTAGAACGCAAACCTGCTCCAACCTGACACTGTTCCTCTGGGAACACCTTTGGGATGAAATGGAACTCGAGCATCCTCGACATATCCCTCACTAATCACTGCATGATCACCAGTCTTCACAACCAACTCTCCAAAAGTCTAATGGAACTCAAAATGAAAAGCAGGCTAACGCCATGCTAGTCCCAGTGGTTTTGGGAAGAGTGTGATGGTCATGTGTCTGTATATGTTTGGCCATATAATGGAGGTAACTTTAACTGAAAAAAGGTCCAATCCCAAATACAGTGGAACCTTGGATTACGTGCATAATTCGTTCCGGAAGTGGGCTCATGTTCCAAAACACTCGTAAACCAAATCATCATTTTCCCATAAGAAATAATGAAAACTCAAATTATTCGTTCCACAGACCCAAAAATTAAATACATAAAAATAATTAATACAATCTATAAAATAAAAATAAAACTAATTAATCTGCACTTTACCTTTAAAAAAAGTACAAATAAATCCCGACAGATAAGTGTTTCCGTTAGTGCGCGCAGGTGCCGTGTATGCGTGTGTGTATGTGTGGAATTAGCCCCTTCCCTCGCTTTACCTCGTTTTACACAGTAACACTCCTCCTCCCTCTCCCCGCCTCGCTTTTTAAGTTTCACACCAAACACACACACACACACAACGGAAACACAGTTTTAACAGGAAAAAAATTAATCTCTCTGAGACTGGCGTGAGAGCATACTAAAGGAATCACTTTTTAAGTTTCACTACAAACAGACAAACAAACACAGCGAGAGAGCGTCTGTGCATGTGTCAGGGTGTTTGCACGTGTGTGTGTGCGTGTGTGTCGGTGTCAAATTACACGCACGCACACACATAAGAGAGGCTGAAAGAATTCCGCAGCGCAAGAGTGACGCTCGGTGTCAAAATAAGAGTCGCATGCGTAATACATGATACTCGGCGCTCGTAAACTAATACTTGCTCGGTTACCGATTAAAAATGTATTAAAAATCTTTGCTCGGTTTGCGGAACACTCGCAAACCACTTTACTCGCAATCTGAGGTTCCATTGTAATTTAAAAGTAGACCAAATTGGGTGTGCTTTTCATAGACCTGGCAACCTGACTTTGACATGATGACTCCTGATACTGGCTGAATTGCTAAACCTCTCCATGAGAGCCATGTAGACCTCCTGCTGTGTTGAACTTTTTTACTTGTATTAAACAGAAAAAGAATTTCTTTGAGGAGTGTGACTAATGGAGCTGAACGTTTCACAGGAGGCTGCCTCTAAAGGTGGACTCGGAGGAGGATTTCCTGAAGATGTGCCGCGCTAAGGAGAAAGAGCTGGAAGCCCTGCCGTGCCTCTACGCCACCGTGGAGCCCGACTCGTGGAGCGGAGTGGAGGATCTCCTCAGGCTCATTAAGGAGAAGATCCTGGAGGAGCAGAAGAAAACAGTGTGGGTGGAGCAAGACCTGCTGTAGATCACCTGACCCGAAGGACCGACAGGCAGCCACAGACGCAGACAGCGTAGGTTACACCCATCTCTCGTCGGCGTTTGTGGCGCGGCTGGAACGTATGCGCAAGCCACTGCCATGCAGAGAGGAAGTGATGCGGAGGTGTAATGTGGTTCCTGTGCAGTGAAAAAGAGAAAGGGGAGACGGTCCCGGCCCGAAGGTGGAAGCGTTCTCATTCAAAGCTGTTCGTTCTCCAGGTGTGCTGCTGTGGTCAATAAAACTTTCTCTTGTTCGCGTTCCGCGTGTAATCCCCAATAAGGCACGGTCCATTGCGTTCCCTTGGATTCCATCCGCTATTATTATTATTTTCCCCTTTTGCAAATGCTCGCTGCAGTTCTCGTTTATCATCCTGAGTGACCACAAACAAGATGAATGTTGATAATTCTAAACCGAATTTGATGCCCTTATCATTGCATTGCTTAAACGATGGACCAGAGCCCTGATTTATTTCACTCCATCTTCGTGTTGTCAGTATATTTATTTTATAGCCGACATTGCAGTGCATTATTTAAAAGAAAGGCTGTGTTGTTTCCTCCTCTGTGGTGTGTACAGATGATGTGTGGGTGGAAGACGTCTCTTTGCTTGTTATAGGCTCTACACACGTACAGTAGGTATACATGGCGTACGGTGCATATTCCCATATTTCACTGAAAAAAAGGATGCAGCATTAAGTTGGACCGAATGAGTGATTTGATTATTATGAGAAGACGTTTCTTCAGCTAGAGCTTCTGTAACTTTTAGAACTTTTAGATCCGCTAGATACTTGCAAACAAAAAGCAACAAGGAAAAAAGGAAACTGGCAACAAAAGGTTTGGTCTGTTTGTCTCTGAAGTTCTCTCTGGTGGAAAAGTGAATGTGTATCTCTCTCTCTCTCTCTCTCTCTCTCTCTGCCGCACCAACCCTCAGCACGTACCCTCAAGACATCAAGTATAATCCTGCCATAACTTTCATATCAGTACAAAATCGCAAATGAGTCGCTACTTTTTTTTGTTTGTTTGTTAACGGCAAGACACTACAGGTAGTCATGTCAATCATGGAGAATAATGAGAAATGTCTTCTTTTAAGCTGTAGCAAAAAACACATCAAAATGAATCATAACAGTTACATGTTTTAAGCTCCACCCACTTGGCACGACCACACCATCGAATTATACGTACCGGAGAAGCTTGTTTTGTCAAATTTATGTCATCGTGGTATAAATCAGATTTGAGCTTTATATACACCACTAATTCTTAAAACTTTTTTTTTTTTCAGAAATATATCAGAACGGAATGCAGATTGTTATTGGATTTATGTTAGATTTTATTCTAGGGGAAAAAAGCCACTTTATTTTCATAATTAATTAATAAAGAAGCGATTTTCCAAGTCTTCCTCAGGAGAGCGTCTTTTGCAGTAAAATAAATATTTAAATTCCAACAACATCAAAAGGACTAGATTTTGGTTTAATTAAGTATGCAAATGGATGTGTATTTAATTATGCAAAACCTAATTTGCATAGATAAATGTATGTTTTTTTTCCTATTAAAAAAAAAAAAACAATCCTTGTAAGCAAAAGTTGATTGTTGACCCTCTCTCTCTCTCTTTTTTGTTTTTTTCTTATCATGTGTAAGTGTCTTGCCCTAAATGAATGTATGTCTGTGTTTCAACTATATTTATTACAAGTGCAGTAAAAAAGGATCCAGAATTTATTAATATAGTCCAGACTGATTGTATAAACCATTCGAAATCACTTGTCAAGCAGCTGAAGCCTAGATTTTCTCCACAGAAATGTACTTTATATCAGATATCTCTGCATGTTCTGTTTTACATTAAACATGGTTTGAAAGAACAGCCGTGTTTCCTGTAATGCCTCTGAAGCTGTCTGCGTGTTTCAGCCTGTTTTTGGCCAGTTCTTCTGAAGTTCTGGCAGTTCACACTTTCACTAAGCTCTAACTGAAATTGAAATAGTGCATAAAAAAAAGAGAAAAGAAAAAAAAGAAAAAAAAAAAAAAAGACCGAAATCCTGAACAGAGCACGTCACGAGTCGAGTCGAGCAGTGGAAATTTCAGTTGGTTGGTGGCTGCGATTGACAGGTCGGAGCCGTCTGTGGTGGCGGTGGTTCCTCTCAGAGCAGCGTCACTCAAGACGAAAGTTCTTACGGTAAAAGCAGAGTTTCCACTGCGACTGGAAATATCAATCTGCAAAGCTCCTGGATTTCCTGGTTTACCAAAACACACAGACGCACGTCAGACCTGTCGTCTCCTCTCCAGTGTGTCGGAGCGTTCTGGTTCGCTGCTGTCTCGTAACGTAAACCGGAGAGAGAAAGTAAACAAATCATCCTGTGTTGCTTCATGACTTGTGTGTGTGTGTGTGTTTGTGTTTGTGTTTTGCATAGTGGAAAGTCCTGTTTACTCTCTGGTAAATAGACAGCATGATTATGCTCTGTTGCTCTGATCGAACCATACAAGGGAAGGAGGACAGCAGAGGTGTGAATATTGAAATGCAACTGCAAAACTTTCTAGAGGGCTGCTTCTGAGGGGAGCTGCATGAACTACACGCTCTTAGCATCGAGGGTTTAGTATTTAAGTTTGGAGCAACACGCGACTTATTTTTTACTAGGAATGTCACAAACTGCATCTCATTAGCATTTTACACACACTTGGCAGGACTTATAGACTATTTACTCTGAATGAAGGTACGGCGGCACGGTGGAGAAGTCATTAGCATCGTCACCTCGCACCTCCAGGTCCTGGGTTCTATTCCCGCGTGTGTGGAGTTTGCATGTTCTCCCTGTGCGTGAGTGTGTGAATGTTGCCCGGAGGTCCAACCACGGTGGTAATCACCACTAGCCTGCACCATCCCTACTACACAGCTTCCTAGATGGAATGAAGACATAAAAGCGATTGACATTTACAGAAGACTTGGAGCTCAGTGCGGTGATGAGACTCTTAGCCGCAGTAAAACATTCAGTCTCAGGCGTAAATGACGATCCCGGCCGAGGTGGCTCGCAGCCCACTGCAGTCGGTCAGAGAGTCAAACGGCTGATCCCTGAAAATTCATGAATGTCTGGCCACTAACTTTCAGAACAGACACACGTGTGTGTGTGTGTGTGTGTGTGTGTGTGTGTGTGTGAACTGTACACACACTCGTTCATCCAACACCACTCAGGAACTCGGCTGTACAGTCCTGACCTTGCTCCAAGACATTCACACTGTAGAAAAGCTAATAAAGGGGATCCTGGGAAGCCGGCGTTTCAGACGTGAATCAGACAGACAGTCCGATCAGAGCAATAAAGAGAGTTTTCACTCTATGGACTGTGTTCTGTTATTCTGTACAATCAAAAGTCCCACTTTGACTCAAACTGGCCTTGCAATAAGAATAATGTTTCCTTTATATACTGTAACAGATTGAACTGGACAATTCTGAAAACAAACACAAACACAGAATAGTTCTTTATGTGTTAATTTAGTATCTGTAAAATGGAAATGATGTGACTCTGTATGACGATGCAGCGCACACACACACACACACACACACAAACCTTTAGGTGTTAGCAATAATCAGATATATAATATATATAATATATATATATATAGTGTAATATATTGTGAGATGCATAAGTATTGCCCCCCTTGACCTTCTCCACTATAATAGTCAGGAAAGAAAATAAATGATATATGATGAACACAGAATAGTTCAGAATATTGAAAAAGAGAAATCTCTTCAAATTGCTAAATGATTCAAAAATAAGAAACTATCTGTACTGTCTATACTGCTTATCCTGTGTGAGGCTGCTGGGGGCCCGGAGTCTGTAACAGGGCACACGACGGGGTCCACTTTGGGTCTGGTGCCGACCCATTGCACATCCAATCAGACACCCAGTCGCACCCCTGACCGCATGTCCTCGGACTGTGGGAGGAAACCGGAGTACCTGCAGGAAACCTACCGAGCAAACGTCATGCACACAGAGGTTAGATTTGAACTCTAAACCTGGAGGTGCAGGGCGACCGTGCTGACCACTTAGGAACATTGGGAGATCATCAACAAACAGCATCACGGAAACAGAAACACGCTTTTCTAAAAATGTTTAAAACAACATGCTGCACTTTGAACATGACTGAATTCATTATTAATGTGACTCGGTCTAGAGGAGGCTGAAAATCCAGCGAGCAGGTCGTCAGAAGAGCAATTTCTCTAAAAGAGTTTGGAAAAAGGAAGTATAGATATACAGTATAAATATAAATTGTCCCTCTGCTTTTTTCTCGCAGCCAGCTGCCACAGGAAACAGAGCACACATCACTGGGGTGTTGCTTTGGCAGATGGCTCACCAGACTGTTAAGTGCGGCCGTCAGTCAAATCTGCGAGCAAAGTAGGATATGTCGTCATAAACCCTCCATCAGAGTGCGAGCGTGTTTACGTGTGAGTGGATGTGACAGACATCAGGATATCTGCATCGGCCCCGCGCTCGCCATCTGCGCCTCCACTGCAACACTCGAGACGTTTCTGAGCAACCCTCGTGTTCCACCCACGACTCGGAGCTGATTCATCTGGAGCGTCCTGCTTTCACTTCACGGGGGGGGGGTTAATGTGTGTTTTCATGCTCACATGTTTTCCAAATCATGATTTTAATTAGAAGTGTACAGCAGCTGGATCTTTGGAACGTAACGTGATCGGTGAAGTGGAGGCGCAGACTTCATCTTTATCTTAACCATGTCTGATAAAGGAGACGCGGGAGACGCATGTAGAGTCTGGACTTCTCGCGGAGTTTTCCTATGAATAAAAGCGCCTGGTTTGGCTCAAGGTGTAGCTTTCTCCATGTTTCAGACCCGTGATGGTCAACTCCTCTCTTTGCTGTTTTTCTCAAACGAGTACGTAAGAGCACTTGTCCAGGAATCAGCATCATCACAGCCAAACGGAACAGGTGTAAACTATCACTCCATCTAGGTCCACCGCTAACACTGATGTGATGTTCACAGGCCGTGCGTGTATTTACGATCCCAGGACTCCAGGATATAAATATAACGTGGGATTGAATTATTTTGACTTGCTTTCTTGTTAGTACGAAGTTATTCGATGTTTTATCAGGAACGTGTGATTTCGGCTCTGATCCAGGGAGACCGCATGCCAACTGGGTTTTCATTGTTTCTCTTAATTAGAACAGACAACGTTGTGAATAGCATGCAGTTCCTATATGAACTTTAATATTGCGTTTTTTCTAAGCCCTTGCCAAAGAAAATGTTAACCTGATGTAACATGGTTATGTGTGTAAATAGGCGAAATACAAATCACTCCTGAAAACATCACAACACAGGGTCGAGGGTTCGAGTCCCGCCTCGCAGTCTGTGTGCTTGAAGTTTGCATGCTTTCCCAGTGCTTTGTGGGTTTCCAGTCTCCTCCCTCATTGCCACAGAAACGACAGGCACATCTCCAGGGTTACCTGATGTGTTCCATGGTAGTTTTATTATTATCTAGATGAAACTAACTCATGGTTTGTTTAGTACTCTGAAAATAACGAAATAATAAAGTTGTACTGAGCATGAAATAATAAAATGTCAAGAGCCTAATGCATATGCATGACGTACTGGAAAGACTCTCATTATCATTAGCTCTAGCTTTAGACGCAGAACTAAAACTAGACAGAAGGAGGCATCCTGTCTCACACATGAAGTCCACTTTCACACTTCTGACCTTTTCATACTGTTTTGTTCTTCCTTCCAGTCGTTCCTGGTCACGCGATAAAAACCTGGCCGCTCTGAGCTCGGATCATCTTCTACCTCATTCGCTGCTCGGAGATAAATGTCTGCGCCTGTACATGCTATCTAAATCACACACGACGCACATGTACTGTTAGGCGCTCCATGCCGAGGCTCCTGGACGAACCTGACAAGCTGCTCGTAAGCCTGCGAGGCTTCGGTCCAGAACGAGTTGTTTGGAAACAAAACATTATCCTCTCCTCGGTTCTCCAGTCTCTTATCAGCGTAAAGAGATTGCACGCATTGTTCCAATTGCTGTTCATCCAGCTTTCATTCAGCCCTCTCTTCACAAGAGCAATTTTCCTTTGGACCAACAAGAAAAATGGCTGTTTGTGTTTTGGGGGTTTGATGTGATGTTGAAAATGTGTAATCATGGCCGGCGCCGCTCTCTGGAAGCCTCTTCACAGCTCTTTCTCGGCAACGTGCGCTGATTTCTTCCGTCTCCCCAAAAAACCAGGGCCAATTAACCTCCTACTTGAAAATCAACTTGAAAGCTTTTCCATTAAATGTTTTCCTTACAGACATCAGCTAAATAATGGCTAAGCTTTAAGCCTTCGTTCGGTAATCAGAAAGTGTTTGTTTGCAACCTCATAATTTACTTCCTAGGTAAATGCAAGGGCCGGAGTGTGTGTGCGTGTGTGTGTGTGTGTGTGTGTGTGTGTGTGTGTGTGTGTGTGTGTGTTTGGTGTTAGGGGGTTATTGTGTCTATATGCTAATGTGGATCTGAAAGATCTCTGTCACTGGTACAGGGTCAGCACTACTGATCATAAAACTTCCCTTATTCTGGTAGCTTTACATTTCTACAGCTTTATTGGCAGATTCGTCTCCGATGTGCTGAGGGAAGCGCGTTTCCGCTCAGTTAATACCAATCTCAATAATAATCAAATAAACATATAGGTTGGTGATTTGACATGGATCGTAACTAAAATATGGATCTACAAAATATGGGTCAGATTTTTTCCCTCCTCAGTTAGTTTATCTAATTATTACCTTGTTGGTCGATCCCTGATAGTTTTCATTTGCACTTTCCTCCAGTTCATATAAACTGATTTGAGTTTAATGACTAATCTCTCTCTCTCTCTCTCTCTCTCTCTCTTAAAGTGATGCTTATAGAAGCTGGAATTTGGACAGATAAATTCTCATCAAAGCACAGACAAACACTGCCCCCTACTGAAATAACTGTGTCATGTATGTATACAGTAAATAGCATAGACTAACACTTGGCACATTTAATGCATAAATTACCAAGATCATAAAATGCATGCTGGGTTGTAAATTGTTATAGGAATTAGTATAAAATACAGGATGAGTTAAGTCCTGCACTGGGGAGAGGAGACACATAACACACACATTATTGGGATTTTGCAAAGCTTTTTGTGCAATTTATCAGATTTCTGAGGCCTAACCCATAATTCTTTTAATGTCAGATTATAAATGCATCATAAACCATGCGATTACTATGCATTTAATTAAATTAAATAAACAGGTTTACATTTATTTCCATATGACTATTACAGATTATTTCTATCTATCTATCTATCTATCTATCTATCTATCTATCTATCTATCGAGCAGATATCACTAATTGATGACCTTTGACTTCACATCAGTCGTCAGAGCTGGGCGGATATTTAATCACCAAGGACATCATATCTGGTCATTATACGCACACGCATACACACGCTCACACATACTGTACATTACAGGCAATTTGGGAAGCCAATCAACCCATAAAGCATGTGAGGAAGGAACTCTATAAAGCACAGGGAGAGCGTGCGGGGTTCTTCTCGCCTTAACTCTACGCACACCGACTGGACGTTAGCTTCGAAACCTCCAACCCTGCCGCTGTAATGGCAGCATTAAGCCCTAAGCCTCCTGCCTTGTTCATTTAATCAGATAAACCTCCTCTACAGTATGGTACCTGTGTGGTTTGTCAGTGTACATTTACTGCGCACTGTATGTCCCCCATGCCTTCACTATCAAGGACGTTTCGGTGTGATTTAATAAAGTGGCAAGACTGTATAAAAAATTCAGCACTATCCATATTAACATAAGTACATAAGCACTGCACTACCATGGTAGAACCCAAACAACACAAAGCTGAATCAAAAATCATCCGCACTCCAGTTATATTAAACCTCCTGTTGGCCCTCTGTCTTATCCGTTTCAGTCTACTGCAGGTGTGAACGTGTTACATCAGTTCATTTGTAACTGCAGTTCGAGAAAAAATTGATGCCCCACATGTGATTTGCACATAAGAAGAGCAGCATGTAGTGATTAGTTTTTTGTGGTCTGAGGATGTAGCTGGTGCCGTTATTTATCGAGGCCTGTGCGCACTATGGAGAAAGTGTCCAGTATGAAGAAGTGTGTATGAATGGATAGAGCAGTTCAAAGGAGGTCTCACAAGCGTTAGCCATCAAGAAGGAGCCCTCACACTTCTGTTCACACTGTCGACACTCTGAGGTGTTAAAGCGTCCTCACTATAGTCCTGATCTCACTTCATCAGACTTTCACCTGTTCGGTCCCCTGAAAGCAGAACTACGAGGATGAAGAGTCACGTCTGATGAAGAACTGAAGACAGCGGTGCATTTGTGGCTCACAGCTCAGAATAAAACACTTTTTAATGAGTGAATACGAAAGCTCGTTGACCGACGGACAAAGTGTAATGAAAAGCAAGGAGATCATGTAAAAAGAAAGATGTATTTTTCATTTCTAAAAGATCATTAAAATATATTCCACTGCCAAAGTGCGGATCATTTTTGATTCAATTTTTGACTCGTATATGATGAGTGCAGGTCCTGTGGAGGTCACGGGCTATTAATGGGAGGAGTAGAGTGCGAGTGGAGTCAGTACTTACTATTTATTAGGAACTTACATCGTTTCAACACTTGATAAACTGTGAGGCTTTAGGCTGAGTCCCACCGTTGGTGGTTGCCACACCCCATCCTACTCAGCTACTACATGCAGGCATCCGACATAAAGCCTGTGCTAAGTTGTGTGCAGATTGGATCATCAGCTTGTCATCACGAAAGAAGGTTTATAAATCTGTTCATTTCATCATAAACTATACTCATACCATAGAATATGAGAGCTCGTGTTTATGTATTACCTTAAATCACAATCAAGTCTGTTTGTATATAAGGTTTTTTTTCTGCATTTTTTCTGCAGTTCAGAACACTTACTGCTAAAATGTATAATGCACAGACCTCATGACACATGATGACCCAAAGGATCCACTGCCAAGGTTCCAGTGACAGACACCACAGCGCCCCCAGATGTCTTGTGGAGTCATGGACCAAGTGCCACAATATACTGGCCATAATGTTTCACATTGTCACGTTATGGCTGATCTTCATATTTCAAAATGTTTTCCAGATAAGGAATTTTGAACACATACCTCCTTCTATGCCTTTGTCAAATGAATTCCTTAGCATTCTCATGTTACTTGTCACCCTGTATGAATTCATCCCAGTTCAATTGCTGTACCATTTGTTCTGTTGTCACATTATATGATAAACTTCCGTTAATGATGGACCTGCTTTAAAAGGAAATGACTCGGTTCTGTTTACACCATAAATCAACAGGCTCATTCACAACATGGGGTTGCTTAATCAGAACGAGAAAACTTGAATAATAAATAAATAAATAAATAAATAAATAAATAAATAAGAGACATTTGGAGTCTTTGTTGGCTAAGTTTAAAAAAACAACAACAACATAATAGCTATTCTGAGGGAATGAGTTTTTGTTTTTCTGTCAATAGGCATGCATTATTATTATTATTATTATTATTATTATTATTATTATTATTATGAGACTAGACATGTAGGCTAGTAATGTTATATTGTCACATTATTATGAGCAAGTCAGTATTTGATATTCTGGCTTGCTAAAGCATAAAGATTTGTAGGTTGCAGCAAATTTTATCTTAAAAGTCCTGACCTCGCCAGAGCGTCCTTGTCATCAGCTGTTTGTGGTTCCACTGGCACTAACTCTGGTTCATTATGCATACAAAGGTTATAAATCTTGTCTTAGGGCCAAATAAGTTTTGATATGGTGCATGATTCTTGGCTGCAACAGAAAGACCGGATCAAATTTCATACAGCGGCCAATACAGCCAGGTTAACTTGCTGTCCTTCTCGCAGGCGAGTGAGCAGGTGCAGAACGAGTGTCACCACTACAGTTCGTTAATGATTAGAGAAACTGACCCTCTTACAACTGACACCACTCTCCCCTACATAGCAACATACAGCCTATGCTCCAGATATTTTGATCCATTCACGCACCATCCAGTACAGCGGGTGATGGATGCTCCCCAACCTGGGAACACCAATTAACCTAACCAGCACGTCTTTGGACTGTGGGCGAAAACAGGAGTACTTGGATTGGCATTGTTGCCTGATCAGTATCGTCAAAATCCCCCGTAGTGTATACTGATGTGTTTGTGTGTCCTAAGCCCCAAGCATTCTCAGACAGGCTCCAGGCCACTGTGACTCTACACAGAATGGAAAATAAATAAAAGAATGAAAGGTGTGGTACTGGTTTGGCACCAAACTCTTGCCTCCCAGTGGTGCTGATCAAGAGCGCCCCCTATTGAGCATGCATAAAAAACGAGACGCACAGAGAGAGAGAGAGAGAGGGAGAGAGAGAGAAGGAGTGTCGAGGACATTGAGAGTGGGAAAGTTGGAGAACTTCTGAAATGCGGCACAAGAAAGAAAAAGTTGTGTGGAGTCCAGAGAGCTGAGACACCGCTGAAGAACAAACTTTTTTTTTACACAGTTTAAAAAGTTTTCTTTTTTTTTTTTTTGCACTTCGGGGATGTGTGGTGTTGCTCCTGTGGGATGTTTTGCGTTGTGTTGTTATGACAGACTCCCGCATCGCGCTGCTTTACCGATTACAAGCCCGGTGTGGGTAATGCGCGAGCGCTGAACACGACCGGCCCGCTGTTTTACATTTATTCATTTGTTTTGTGTGATTATTATTATTATTATTATTATTATTATTATTATTATTATTATTATTATTTTGGGGGCTCGGTGGAGGTCATGGCGGGCGTGGTGCGCACCCTGAGCCGGTGCTTGCTCCCCGCGGACGCCGGACACGAGAGGAATAACGGGAAGGACGGAGCGCGCGGACGGGACGCGAGCCAGGCGCGCGAGGCCAAGCGGCGGAGTCGCGAGATCGACGCCATGCTGGCGCGTGAGAGACGCTGCGTGCGCCGCCTGGTGCGGATCCTCCTGCTCGGCGCGGGGGAGAGCGGGAAATCCACCTTCCTCAAACAGATGCGGATCATCCACGGACAGGAGTTCGACCAGAAAGCGCTGCTGGACTTCAGAGACACCATCTTCGAGAACATCATCAAGGTAGATTTATTAGAATGACCGAAAGTCACGTCACTGAACACAAACAAACAAACAAACAAACAAACTCACTCTCTCACTTGGATTTGAGGTTTGGGAGGTTTTTTATCTTCTCACGAAGTTTCACACTCACTCTGTAAGATACACTCCAGTAACGAGTCGATTCGGTTCCACACGATACTGAAGTCACGATTCGATTCAGTCCACGATACCGGATTCACATTTCAATTCGATACACAATGCAGCGGAACCTCAGCGTACAAATTAAATTCATTCTTAAGGTGAAATTTCATATTATGAAACCATAGGAAATAAAGTACATTTATTTTTCCAATTTCCGACACCATAATTTTATTATTGTATATAAAAGCAATCAAAACATTTAGAAAATACATTCAGTCATTCAATTAAATATGAAATAAATGAACATTAAACCATTTTAACCGCACTTTATGATCGGCTGCTTTTCTAATGACGATTTCTTTCTTGAGTTCCACTGATATCGGCTCCGTTTTCTTCATGCTAACTTTCTTGGGCCCCATGGTGCTACAGGTATGTCTTCATTAAATCTCACACAAACTGGAAAAACCCACAAAAAAAATCACAAACTCGTTTCACTTGGCTTTTTACTGACGCCAACAAGTTTTGTAACGGCTCCTGGACGCAGGCGCAACTTAGCCAGCGTTCGGTTCGCTCGCTCATATGCTGATAATGCTTTGCATGCCGAGGCAGTTTTTCGATTCTTAAGGCACGAATTCGTAAGGGAGGGCATTCGTATACACATCCACTGTACTGGGGTTCACAATGTCATTAAATTCTGCTTATTGGATTCACAGTTTGATTTTATTTTGGTTCACGATGCTGGATTCAGTATTTAATTTGATTTATGGTACACAATACTGGATTTACAATTTGATTTGATGTGATTCATGTTACTGGATTTGCCAAGAATATTTGTAAAAAATTAAATGCAGAAAACTGATGATTGAAAAGGCTTCAGGTTTTATTCTTGAATCACAAGCAATTTAAAGGATTTTGTCGGTATACAACTATATAAATATAATTATTTGTAGTAGATGAATATAAATGTATACTCATGTGTATATGATTGCACAAAGAAAGTGTTTAACCCGATGACAAATGGTTAAGTGATGCAGAATGAATGGCAGATTTTTGTTAAACTTAAGTGTTTCTGAAAAATGACAGTAAAGCTCCTTTAGCTGTTATTACACGGCTGTGTAAGCGTGCAACGTGTAACGTGTGTTTGCTGGTAGAATCCAGAGCTATCGGGTTATCGGACTTCACAAGTGCAGCTCTTGCAGGCTGTCGTGACCGCAGTGTGCTTGCTGTATATTTGAACTCTTGCACATGTTCGGGTGTCTGGTGTTCTGGTGCTTTACATGATAATTCACAGAATGCTAAATTGCATGATGTGAATTGAACATTTACACTGTGCACATCATCACGTTTTTGCATCACAGTGCATCATGTCGTGAACTTTATTACACCCTGACTAAAAAAAAAAAGATTTCTTCACTGGGTTCTGCGTAGAGCGTTTTAGGGTTCCCCCAGAAGGAGAGTCCAAAGAACCCTTTAGGACGCTTGATGGAACTTTTTCTACTCATTACACCCCGTACAATGTCAGCTCATCATATCTGTGGGTCTGAATCAGATATTCGGAAAATAGTGCAGCTCCAAGAGTCCTGGATCATAAAGAAATTAGATTTCTACTTGAAATTATTCTTCCTGAAGCTATCAGGAGACTCTAGTAGAAATGTCATGGAAGATGCTGTAAATAGGTGTAAATGTGAGACAGGTTGTCATAATCATTCTACTTCCTTCCTACTTACTCTGGATCCACCGTTGTATCGTATACAAGAACCCTAACGTTATATCACTGTTGTAATATAGATGTAACAAGGTTGCGTTGAAGGTTTTGCTGGGCCGACGTTGTTTTTCTTTGATAAAAAGAAGACTGCGATAAAATGAGGTCATGAGACGATGTACTTTAAAACAATGAAACAATTTATGCTGATTAGCATCCATTCGGACAACATCCGACTACATCCATGGTCCCTTAAGACCTCGTCACATCTCTGTGTTGTTCATCCTTCTGTGTTTAGTTTCCTTTCTGAGATATTACCGTGAGGTGCATCTTAGCTCCCAAATTATGTGATATGTGTGTAATGTAATATGGTGTTTGCACAGCGTCTAAATTACATCAGGACAGATGTGAGATCTGAGACAGGGTTTTGTTTTACCCTTTGGGCTGCTTTTCAATTAAATATTTGCCAATTAAATATTAAATTGCTGTTGTCTGGTATTTTTTTGTGCAGCTTGTTGTAATTTACTCATATTTAATAGCACCAATAGGATATTATCCAGTGCTAAGCATGCAGTGCGCTTCGCGCTGGCTGTTGGTTTGGTGTAAACATCGTTTTGAAGTTGTTTTTGCAACACCGTGTTAGAGACGTTGGTTTAACGCCTATCCCATCGTCATGTAGCGGACATTGTTCCGACATCATTTTATCATCTCTCAAAAACAACCTAACACCATCATCGTCCCACGTCCGTAACGTTTGCCAAATCCAGACGTCGCCACACGTTTTTGACGGCCAGAACTTCCTGCGGATTTCGTGATTCATGTGAACTTGCAGCAATCAATAAGTAATCCTGCAGGATACAGGGGATACACTCTCTGCCTGATTTGAGCGAAGGGAACTGATTATGGTGTGATAGGTCAGCGTGGTGTGTGTAGCTGTAACTGTGCTGTGAGATGGGTGCAGACTCATCTCCGTGCACCTTGTTAGTCAAAGCGGTGTTTGTTTTAGATGTCTGCTGCCTCCACGAGCTGACTGACACCAAAAGCCACGGGATTGCTGCCAGGTCATTTCCCTGCAAGCGGGTCTCACTCTGGTTGCTTTTGTGTTTAACAATGGCTGTAATTCCGGGAATAAATCGTGTGTGTGTGTGTGTGTGTGTGTGTGTGTGTGTGTGAGCATGTTTAAGGGGGAGGAGATGGAGATAGAGAAGAATGCAAGGAATCCTTTGCTCTGTGATCCGTGTGATTTACAGTTTTCCACATTAATGGGTTAAATAGCAGGAGGAAGAACAAAGCTCGATACGTGAGCAGAATAGCAACTTCACTCAATCTTAAAGGTTCCCTATTTTACTATTTCTTTAACTACCCCTAAAATACCCCTGTCTGTTAAATACCCCATCAGATAATGCATTTTTTTCACACATCAGACTCCATTTATTTCACTCCTCTGTCGAATGTGTCATTTCAGTGTCTATGTAAATGAGCTCCCCCCACCCCCCCCACCCCCCCACACACATCCAGATAACAGTGTAGAAGAGGGGCTCTTTTTATGTGTGGTCACAATAGGGGAAAAAATCTAATTGGCTTGTTTAAGCCCTGGCCGGTTCAAAAATAAAAAAACTCAGGGGATGTATTTTTTACTCTCAGGTTTCTCATTTGTGCGCGCAAACTGGAGACTAAACATCTAGAAATGTGCACTAAAAATGCATGGTGCAGTATTTGAATAGGCTCTCCCTTAAATCTCCGTGGATTCTCCGTCTCTCCTTCGCACAGCTGCCGTTCCCTCATCATTTAGATCAGTGTCTCTTGCCGCATCTCCGAGCCTCCTGATCTCTCACTGGGAGTTACAACAGATGTTATTTCTCCGTCAGATGCCCTGGAGAGAACTGATCCCACATCCGCTTTATGTTTATCGACTCGCTATACAGACATTTAAATCCTCATTATTTTTCACTTCTTATTGTTCCCTCTATGACTTTGGCCACGCGGCCACGTGACGCGACATTTCACCCGAACCTAAACGATAATGTCTGATGCAGCCCATGTTGCACCTCAGCTTCGCATTGACTCCTCCGGCTCCTTTACTGGGAATCTTCCCTTGGCTGTAATTTCACCTACATTTTGGTCAGAAAACAGTGCTGCCAATTTGGAGGTTTGGCTCCGCAGTCTGATTTTTACTTTATATGGAAGAGAGAGGAGAAGCTTATTTTCACAGGAGCGCCTGCGGCCTTGTGTGATTTCAGCGTCTGATTTTTGGACGTCTTTTATGTTTTGTGACATTAAAGCCTCTGTGAACAATTGGTCATAAAATCAGTCAGACTGAAGATCAATCACTTTAACCTCCATTGCATAGGATTCATTAATTAATGAATTGTGACATCAGTGTATAACAGTATATAGCAGTGTTTATAACCTCTCCATAATGCACACTGTACTCACAATAGTTATAATATCTTACAATATAGTTACAATAGCTGAATTCTTGTGCAATAGCAACTGTGCAATAACACCATTTTAAACTGTGCTTTATTATTACCTAGAGCAATTCGTTTGGAAGTATAACTATTGTATTGTTTTATTTTTCTTTTCTGTTCTGTAACTACTTATTTGCACATTTTCTTTGCTGCTGTAACATAGACATTCTTATCTTATCTTATCTTATCTTAATGAATTGATGTTAAAACTGAACAAGTAACACTCATTGAGTCAGGGGAGAAGATACTTTAGTTTATTCTAAGCTGCTGTGAGTTGGTTTGACGGTGCTGTGATACGAATACACGTTTCAGGTGTGTTGGATTGGATTCGACAGGCCGCCCGTCGTACGCCAGCACAGATAAGTCACATGTCATCAGGCCTCGTCATGCAGGAAAAACTATAACAGGCATGAGCGAGTGTTTGCAATATTGTAAGAGAAGCCGGACGAGGATTCTGGACTGGTGGTATGACTTATACTTGTCGGGGAGTATCGTGATATACAGTAATTACATTCCCCGCCTACACACTGGATATGCTGTAGGTTTTTATTCTCAGGTCAGAGTTTTAACACTGTCTGTTTCTATTTAGTGCAGAGCAAAGTGCTAAAAAATAGATAAAAGAAATAACAGGTAACAAACAAACAAAATGCATATAATCAGTCGAGGGTTAACGGCCGTGGTCAAGGAACAAACAGTGGAAACTTGGTGGTATTAGAACATGGGACCTACCGATCAGTAGTCCAGTACCTAAACCACTGAGCCTAAACCCAGGCCAACTGCTAGCACTAGCTAATAGCACAGTAAGTCTCAGATGTACAAACTCCTTCCATTCCAACGTTTGTAAGTCCCACGAAGTGAGTCTTATATACCTGTCACAAATATACAATGTAAAGCGTAAAAAAAATAAACACACACAGAAAAAACTGTAACTAGGGCTGTAGCTATCGAATATTTTAGTAATCGAGTATTCTACCAAAAATGTAATCGATTAATCGAGTAATCGGATAAAATGCACTTTTGCTTAATTAAAGTCATTATTCACAATACAAGTAATGGCTTATACCCCTGTCTCACCTATGCGGTTTGACTCGCAGTGAGATGTGTTATGCACCGTGAGCCGCCGCGACTGCCCGCCGACGTTCCGCAAAGTTCTGCAAGGTCCACCAAAAAAATTTAACATGTTTAAACATGTTTGTAAGGCGGCTTAAACATATTAAATTTTTTGCACAGAAAGATGGAAACGTAACTGCAGCGCCAAAACTTGCGGTGAATCATTAAGAACCGTACTTCCGGCCACCGCGCGAAACCGCGTAGGTGAGATAGGGGTATTAAAGTTGACTGAGATTAATTAAGTGCATTACAGCACCATACATTCTTATTTTAAAGCCTTTTCTCGGATGCAAAAAAAAAGTCACACATTAAAATACAAGCTGAAATCAATACACACCTAACTGTTTGCGTCTCCTTCCGCTTTGTGGGTGACGTAAGCGCTTCTTCTTCGTTGGTGTTTACTGGCGGATGCATCCGGAAGCGCGCTGTGTCAAAAGCGTGCTGTCAACAAATAACTGAGCAAAAACATAACGCAAGCTTTTAAAATGAATTAAACGAAGCTTTGAGGCAGAAGATTTTGCTTCGATCATTTTTTGTAATTGAATTACTCGAGTTACTTGAGGAATCGTTTCAGCCCTAACTGTAACTGAACTATTTTTACTTTTACAGTTAATTTAAAATGGTGGTTTAGTACAGTACTAAAAAAATTTATAAATAAACAATTTTAAAAAAATAATTACTACCACTACTCACGCGATTTGTTTGCATCTACTGTATGAATGTTTGTAATGCAAGGTCCGTTCACAACTGTGAAAGTTTGCTACTCGAATGTTCATAAGTTAGGGACTGTACAGTGGAGAAGTTCATGGGGAGATTCCAAGACTTGAATTGTGTCAGGAAGGACGTCCAGCATAAAACTCAAAAACAAACCAAATAAATGCTACAACAACAGAACAAGTACTTTCGCTAGCTAGCTTGAGACAGCTAGTTAACAAACTTGCATCTAACAACATGAAAGTTCTTATATTCAGCTTGCGTCTCTGTGCAGGAAGCTGAGAGTGCTGTGAGATTATACACCAGATTTTGTTTGCGTCAGTGGAAAACTAAGTGAATCAACGGCGGTATCAAGAAGAAAAAGGAGTAAAATCAGCCTATGCCAAGAGAAGTCATAAATTAAGATTAAGTGACATTTAATGTCTATTTATTTCATATTTTACTTAATTTGCATGACTTTTCTAAACTTTTGATTGTTTTTATGTACAAAAATGTTAGACCTTCCCAGGAAAGCAAGACCAAAACTTAGCTCTGCTGCAGAGGAGCAGTTCATTTAGAGTCACCAGCCTCAGAAATCACCAATTAACAACCAGCACCTCAGATTAGAGCCGTTATGAAGCTTTACAGAGCAGAAGTATCAGATACATCTCAATATCAACTGTTCAGAGGAGATCTGAAATGTTCCTGCATCATAGTTAGTCGTGTTAGGATTTTATTTATTTATTTTTATTATTGTGACTTGGTGTCTGTCAATCTGTCAGTCTCACTTCCCGGCACTGCTCAGGTCAGGATGCCTGAATCAAACCCGTCGTTAAACAAAAGTAAGAGCTATAAAACATCCCTCTGTTGTTCCGAGGCTGATTATGATCAGATCCTCCTGCCAGCCCCCTGTAAGAGATCCGGGGAGCAGAGAGCTGAAACTGAGATTTCTTTGTGGATCGGACGCTGGGAGAAAGTTCTGTTCTCTCTCAGACACAGGAAGCACCGAGGTCAACTCGGTTTATTTCCAGCGAGGCCTCAGAAGCACGGGCCGATCGGTGAGCTGTGATAGCACAGTACATTATTGTGGAACTGGGAGTCAGATACTGTATGAAGAAAGGTGCTTTTGTTTAGAGTCCAGTCCCGATTGCAGTGCGCTGCATGTGTTTTGGTCCTTGTCCTTGCATTCTTTGGTGTTAGATATCTCAATCAGACCAAAAAGCCATGGGGGGGAGGGTAAGGGGGGGTTACTATAGTGTTTTTGACGTAATCTTTAGTTCCGAAATTCTGTGGTCTTTATTTCACCTACTAATCATAAACGTCCAACATCCCAGTAATAACTTTGCAACATAATACTGTTCTGGACCGCACTGGCCTTTGTTAGTTCCCATTAGCTGTGTTTACATGGATAATATTTCATCAATTTAATGGAAATTGTTCTGGATAGAGATTCAGGCTTAACTGTTTTTACATGCTGAAAACATTTAATCAGGATATTACTTTTTTGCCACGCTCAAAGTATTTCTGCCCGCTGTGAAGCATTTCATCAATAATAATAATAATAATAATAATAATTAATAATAATATTTGTTTTCCAACTTTGAGGTTAGGTTAGTCTTTTCCGATAAATCCTACTTTCTGCGTTATGATTGATTATAATGAATTCAGTCTGATCTGTGATTGTGTAGGTTCTTTATCACACGTGAAATGCCGAGCCAGTCAGTGCTCCCTCCTTGGCGACACACCCAGTGGGTGAAAGTCTGAAGTAAACACCGGTGGGAGAGAGTTATTCTCACAGAGGTTACACATTAGGAACGGACGCAAAATGTCCCTCCCTGGAACTTGTCATGCTACATAATGTCACCTTGATGTAGCGCAAATGTATGCATGAAGAATATATTTATTCTGACAAGAGAGAAACAATCAGATCAAGTGTTTTTTGGCTAACCAGCACCCCTCTCGTTCCAATCACGCCGGATTGAGTCAGACTGCTCCGAGGTTATTACACAAAGCATTTATATTCTGATTAGGCTATTATTTTGAATATTAGTGGAACATTAGGGTCCACGTTGATTAGAATCAAACACATCTATTGTTTTCTTCATTAAAACAAGGAGTAAAGAAGTTTCGAAAACTAAATTCACCGAAATTATGAAGTTATGGCACATTAATTCAGAAAGAGGAAAGTTTTCACAGATTGTTTTAATTACCCCCCGTAGTCCACTTATAAAAATGACAACTCAGCTTATTTTCAGAAAAATCTCTGAGGAAACAGAATGTGTTACGATGAATAGAGGGAGACGTGTGCACTTAATCTCCGCTTCAGGTTCAGAAAAGTTGTCTCATCGGTTCATGCGTGAATAACGGTAACAAAACTATATCAAACAAAACGTAAATGGTCTTATTTATAGCTGTAGCCGTTAAAGCTTAGAGCATTTTAGCCATTATTTGTTTTGCTGTTTTTTTAACAAACACATATATTGCTGAGGATCGTGTAGTATACAATCTGCACAAACTAGGGAATATGAAGATCTGAATTTTAGTCAATTTTACACAACTTCCCAAACATGACTGAGCAAAAAATTAGAAACTAATTTCTAATAAACAAAGAAATACACAGATACAAATGATTACATGTATTTATGGTTGTTTTCAGTTGTTTTCGGAATGCAACTTCATTCACATATTCTGGTAGTGGTAAAGTTTAGCCTTTATAAAAGTAATAACTTTTTCTCCCCGAATTCAAAAACCAAAATACACAGTTCACTCACTCACTCACTCACTCATTATCTATACCACTTAATACTGTATTCAGGGTCACGGGGGGCCTGGAGCCTATCCCAGGAGACTTAAGGCACATGGCACGGTACACCCTGGACAGGGTGCCAATCCATCGCAGGGCACAGACACACACATACGCTCACTCATTCACACACTACGGGCAATTTGGGAACGCCAATTAGCCTAACCTACCGGAGTACCTGGAGGAAACCCACCAAGCACGGGGAGAACATGCAAACTCCATGCACACAGAGACGGGAATCGAGCCTGGCCGGGGATCGAACCCGGACGGTGCAAGGCGACAGTGCTAACCACTACACCACCGTGCCGCCATACACAGTTCAATTCAATTAAATTTGATTTATATAGCGCTAACTATACCAATTAACGTGTGTTAATGCTACTACTGCTGTAAGTAGCATTAAAATACAGCAGCAAGGCTTCTACTTTTTTAACTTTTTAATTGTCATTTAACTATGCTGAGTTGCGGACACTGTGCACAAGGACATCTGTGCCTTTTGGGTTTTTAGGGGTTCTAATAATTAAATGTTAAAAGTTAGCTTACATGCGCTGGCACGGACTACTGTACATGGCCTCCTTATTTCCCCAAAATGGAGAAATGACTCCAACTGAACCTTGTGCTAATAATTTGACATTAGTCAACTCTATTTCAGTGCAGAAGAGCTCCTCAGCATGCCAACACCTCACTGTATAACCAACTAATAGCTGTCAGAAAAGCTTCAGACGGGAAAAAAAGTTTGTGTTTGTGAGAGAGGAAGAGACAGTCAAACTGGCATCATCAACAAGTCCTCCATCACTGAGGCAAACGTCTCTACAGGATTAACGACGTGAAACCGAGACGCGCCTTTTTAGGTGTGAGGGGTCGCGTCGGCCCGGGTGAGTGTTTTTGGCCCTGTGAAAGGGGGAGGTCGTCTGGCCTTGTTTACCTGTGCCCTAGTCAAGGTCGGAGTCGATCATGTCAGAGAGCTACGAGTGCCAGAGCATTCAGCGCCAGCCAGAGGAAATGTCTTTCCTCACACACAGACAGGAAGCTGAACATTGTCATTATCCCATTATCTGTGTATTATCACCCTACACCTACCCCTGCTGAGGTCTGTTCATAATGATTCCACGATGTTGTTAGGTGTTAACCTGGATAATATAAAAAAATATGTTCACACTTTAAAAAAGAATGCACTTTTTTTTGCTTGTTTTAGGATCAGAAAAATGAAAAAGACCAAAATTATGGCCCACATGGCGCCTGCGCTTGGTTTTCTGGTAGATAGCATTATCTTCAGTTCAGCAGCATTACCGTGGCAGAGGTCCAGCTTTTCTCACTCGTCCTTTCTTTCTGTCTGCCAGAGCCACCTGGGATGCCCGATATTATCTGTCTGTTTCCTGTGCCACTCTACAGCTGGCTTTTTACACCAGCAAAGAAAAAAAGAAAAAAATGTCCTCCATTATTCTAAACAACATTCCAGTACATTATCCAGGCCTGCGCTTCAGTGTGTGTCATCAGTGTTTTTATGCATAAAGGCTTAAAATATCTACCGTGTCGTGCTGGGAAACACGTCCTTATCAGCAGTCACCTATCTGCAGCCTGGAGAAGGCCTTTCTCTGTCCCTGGAGGAAGGTCTTTTAATGGATCCTTTTAAAGAGCAGCCTGACACTGACTTCTATCTGCTCGCTGATTAGATCTAACCTCGGTTCAGCCCGTAATACATCTCCGCCTGCTGAATGGTCCGCAGTTAAACCACACAAGTCTTCATCACGTTGCATTGCTGAGAAAGAAAGTAGAATAAAAGTAGAGTTATGCTTCCTCTGTTTACTACAAGCCTGAGAAAACATTTATGGCATTCTACTGGGCCATGGAATGTCTTGTTTTGGAACGAGAGGACAATGGGTAACCTCTGGGTTTCAGACAGGAGTACTCCTGGAGGATTGGGGCCACAACTCTGGAATGTTGCTCTCTGTTTGGAAAATTGAAGTGTGTTTGTACAGATTCTAACTGGAACTTGTCGAGAGGGTGACCGTGCAGCTTTTCTGTCCCCAGTCTAGAGAGGACTGCATTCTTCTTCGGTTCACAAGAGGCTGATGGGGGAGGATGCAGGAAGTGGCTCAGTAGTGGCTGACCACTAGGAGCGACGTATTTCAGACCCATCTTCCTGTGTGATTAACTAGAGATTTCCTCCACTTTAGGGCCACAGGATCGGTCCATGTAGGCGGTTTGCTCATGGGTAAGAAGTCACAGATTTGAGCCTCGCTTACTCAGGGTCAGGGAACCTAAGAGCCTCTGCTCCATTTGCCGCTTATAAATGTTTATACTGCTGCCACCGATTAATCCGCAAGTTCTTACAACTAAGAAGCTGGGTCAGCGGTCAACAGGCCCAGTGCACGTGCAAAAAAGGGGAATTCCCCATTCACCAAATAAAAACCCCCCACAAAACAGCTTTTATAGAGCATATGCAGAGCGCAGCGTCTGGTGTGGGCTTTTTACAGTCGCGACAAAATGGTGGGACGTAGCTGTAGCTCTAGTGGCGCTTCAGTGATGTGTTTCCAAAACAACGGTTGAAAAGTGAAACTCGATGGATGCCTTTTCAAACAACCGCCGCAGACTTGTTTTGTTGAGGGTTTTCAGGAATACTAGGAGCCGGACTCGTGGTGAGGCACGAGGTTTTGGTGGGTTTCGGAGCTATTTTTGGGACAGTGCCATGACTCGGAGAGTGATTGGAAGCCCTGTGACTGACCTGTTCAATGTGATAAAGAACCCGTCTCTCTCTTTCTCTCTCTCTGTTTTTCCATATCTCCGTCTCTCCTCTCACTGTGGTTGTGTCAGCAGAGGCACTCTAAGAGGACCGGGGATGCGTCCTTTCCCAGATAGCGCCTGGCGGAAGTAGGTGAAAGGTCATCTGTGAGTGGGTTTGGCATTTGGAAAGGGGGCGTTTAGGGGGGAGGGAGACCCGAGAGCGAGTGTGTGGCCTGGAGGGAGATGCTGAGATCTTAAAGACGAACTGCTTACTTTACGAACAGAACTCCAGGGGGTCCTGTACCACGTTCATTTCCTGTAGCTTCCTCCTGGTTTATGTATTTTACATGGTGTCTTTTGGCCGTGAGTTATTTCACAGATCACTTATACATGTGGATGGCAAAAAAGAAAAAAAATAAACTTTCTAAACATTGCTCCCTGCCCCCATGAACCGATGATGACTGCAGTAATGGCAAGGCGCCCATATTCGATGAAGCAAATGTCCCAGTAGTATTTCTAAACAGGACTTCTCTTCCCAGACACATAGTGCTCTAATCACCGTCCCTTGTGGCTACACCGGGCATATCTGAGCCATGCTGTTGTTGATGTAGATTTAAAAGGAAAGAAATCAAGTCCTCCTTATGGGATTTGAATTTTCAAGATGTTGTTCTCGGTAATACACAGAAGAAAGGTGTCAGTTTTGCCTCTGGAAGAGGAAGAATTTGCCTCTGTGGATGGCGCTGCAACAGTAATTAAGAGAAGTCAACGTAGGACTTTTAGGATTCCAGATTCCTGCGCAGGTATTTGAGGAGAGGAACTCTGTGCCCAATGTTATATTTGGGACTGAACGCTCATCTTTTTGGCTCCGCTGAACGCTGCACCTTTTTCTGTGCAGACAGGAAGCCTGGGTGGGATAGATCAGTGGTGAATAACTGACTTTGACTGTACAGCGGAATTTTAATCAAAGTTCAACAAACTTGAAAGAAACATAATGACTTGGCTTATTTAAGGAAATGCATGGTTTGGGAGTATTACTCTCACTTTCTCATCGTCTTTACCGCTTTATCCTGTATACAGGGCCACGGGGGCCTGGACCCTATCCCAGGAGTCTTAATGCAGAAGGCAGGGTACACCCTAGACAGCGTGCCAATACATTGCAGGGCACACACATATGCAAACCTCCTTATCCAGAGCAACTTTATTATAAAATATGGGTTATAATTATGTATTTATTATATTTCTGAACAGTTGAGGGTAAGGGGGTCTAGCTCAAGGGCCCAACAGTGGCAACTTGGTGGTTGTGGGGTTTGAACCTAGGACTTTCAGAGCCATAACCCAATGCCTTAACCACTGAGCTACCCCAAATCCCATAAGATATGAAACATTCTATGCTAACCAATATGCCAAAAGTGCTGCCTTGCTTGGAGGTATTTAATTTCCTAAATAAAAAAAGCACTCCTCCATATAGTTGTTGTTAAAAATGGCTACAGATCATTTGGTCGTTCGTGCAAATTTTGATGCTTTTTATTAATTCATTCATTAATTTTTTCGGGCCATAATTGATTTTTTCACTTGAGGTAATCTATGTAGAGAAATGTAGAAATCAATGGCACAGTAATCTCAAATACAAATACAGGATATAATTCCACTAAGCACCTTCTTACCTTCTGCAAAGTGATGTCTAGCTGTGCATGCATGTTTCAACTGACCTAACAAACAAATTAAACCAAACTACGTACCTAAAATACATACGCCCCTGGATACATTAATACACAATAATGCTATGAGTTAAACGGCCACTCTAGCATATGCAAGTAGCAAGTCCCAACTAGAGAGCGCCTGGAAACCACATTTTGGATTTTGGAATTACAAATTATCCTCTTCATTTTTTTTTTTTTTTTTTTTTTTTTTTGGTAAAAGGATTTCATGGTAGTACAAGGCAGTACTGCAAATATCGTGTTTAAATGTTACTTTTTGGTTTGTGTATATGCGTATACACCAATCAGTCATAATATTAAAATCACTTTACTGCCAATAAAAGACCTCTGACCCACTGAGGCATGGACTTCACAATACCTCTGAAGGTGTGCTGGGGTGTCTGGCTCCAAGATGTTGGCAACAGAGTTCTGTAAGTTGTGAGGTCGGACCTTCATGGACTTGTTTGTTCAGCACATCCTACAGATGGTCAGTCTGGGGAATTTGAAGGTCAGGTCAGCACGGTATTCCTCAAACCATTCCTGAACAGTGTTTGCAATGTAGCAGGGTTCATGCATTCCCCAGTTAAGTGACACATGAATGCACCCGACCGTCCACATGACGTAAAAGCAAATGTGATTCATCAGACCAGGACAATTTCCTCCATTACTTCATGGTCCTGTTGTGATGTTCCTATTGTAGGTTTTTTTGAAAATGTCTTGGGGTCTGCATGGGCACAATGCCTGGCCTGCAGCTATGCCACCCCATACACAGCAAGCGACAGCACACTGTGTGTTCTGACACCTTTCTGTCAGAGCCCTTATGACAGTTTCTGCAATTTGTGCTACAGTAGCTGGACCAGACAGGCTATCCTTCGCTTCCCATGGGACACATTAAGCACTGGGCACCCTGACCATGTCACTGGTTCACCGGCTGTCCTTGCTTGGAACATGTTTGGTAGATACTAACCTCTTCAAAACAGGAACCTTCCGCAAGACATGCAGTTTTGAAGGAGCTCTGATCTAGTTGTCATAACAATTTGGGCCTCGCCAAAGTCAGATCCTTTTGCTTTCCCATGATTCCTGCTTTTAAAACATCAATTTCAAGGACTGCAAGTTCACATATCTTCTTAAATATCCAACCCTTTGGCGGGTTTCATTGTAATGAGATAAGGAATGTTGTTTACTTCACCTCAGTCGATTGATGAATTGAAAATTGCCATTGAAATATCAGTGTTGAAATGTACAAATCTGTACATTCTTGGAGCTGCCAGATGTCCAGTAATTTAATAATGCAGAGTTGTCAACTTGTGATTGAAGTGTGAAAGTAAATTTTTTTTTTTTTTTTTTTAAATCTCGTGTTGATCTCACAAGGTCTTGAGGTCTGAAGGGCTGCTGTAGTCATAAGCACTTTTTGTAAAGTTGCACATCTTTTTTTAGGGAAGTGAAGATTTAAACGTTTTCTCTTTGATCGCTGCTTCCACTGAGCGCTGGCTTCTGCATATCCCTGGCTGCATGTGGTTAGGATTCTCATTGATAGCATGTTGCGTATTGCAGTGACAACACATTGATGGATGTAGACAAAAAGAGGAATTCTGCCAAAGCCCTGAGGCTAGGCGACGCCGTACTGTGCTACAAAACACCACATTTTACTGGCAAATAACACAGTAAACTCTGGTTTTGGACTGGAATTTCAGTTTAGCGGTTCAGTATGTATTACATTACAGTGGGCATCTTGCTTCCAGAGTAATGATTTCACTGCACTTTCTGGGAAGGAAGCTGTACTGTAGTCCAAAGTTTACTCGCATTCTTACCTCCGGGGCAAAACAGTTTTTTTTTTGCTGAGGCCACCGTGAGCAAGACTCATTAATGACTCACGCATTAGAACTTCTCTCTCTCTCTCTCTCTCTCTCTCTCTCTCACATTCTTTGTTTTTTGCTCTCTTTCAGGGCATGAGGGTGTTGGTGGATGCACGGGACAAACTCATGGTGCCCTGGCAGAACTTGGAAAATGAGAAGCATGGCATGTTTGTTATGTCGTTTGAGAACAAGGCGGGGATGCCAGTGGAGCCGTGTACCTTCCAGCTCTATGTGCCTGCCCTCCAGGCTCTCTGGGGTGACTCCGGCATCCAGGAGGCCTATGGACGCAGGAGCGAGTTCCAGCTGGTGAGTAACTTTTATCTGCGTGCATCTGAGGCTGCTACAGGGCATGGCCGCTGAGTAACACACAGACATAGACACAGGAGTGTCTCTTCCTTGCGCTTCTGATCATGAATGCTTTTGAAAGTGGGTGCTAATAAATTATGAACTCAAGTTTGAAGGTGTGTCCAGATTATTTGTTATCATTTGAGTTCTTTAATGAACTGAAAAAGCGTTTGTGCTCAAACCTGATGGTGCAAGATATTACAAAACAAGTTTATTCGTTTGTGTAATATAGTAAACATTTGGACTTGGGGATAATTGGACTTGGAATCCTTTAAAGATCCCATATTTTGCTCATTTTTTAGTTATCACAGGTCTCCGATCTCCCCAATGTGTGTCTGATAACGCTCTAGCTGAAAAAAAAAAGTATTGCCTTTATGTCACTCTTCCTTCAAATGTTCTATTTCAATGTTTATGTAAATGTAACAAGTGGAACCTCGGATTGTGATTAACGCGGTTTGCGAGTGTTCCGCAAAACAAGCAAAGATTTTAAATAAATTTTGACTTGAAAAACGAGCAAGTCTTGGTTTATGAGTGCCGAATATTATGTATCACACATGCACTCTTGTTTTGACACAGAGCGTCACGTGATCACAACTGAGCCAATGATTTTTCTCTCTTTTGCGCTGCGGAATTTTGGGTAATCGTCTCCCCTGCTCGGTCTTAGTGCTCGTCTCTCGCTGGTATAATCAACATTTCCCTCTCTGTTTTCTGTCTCCTATGTGTGTGCGACAGATGCACACACACTATCTCGCCTTTACACCCCCCTCCCCGGCTTCACACACACACTCAGCTTTACACAGAAAATTCAGCTCTGTTGCGATTCTTTTCAAAGGTAAAGTGCTGGTTCATTTGTTATTTTTTTCACTTTACAGCAGTGATTCCGTTAGTATACGGTCACACAAGTGTCATTAGAGAGATTACTTTTTTTTCCCGTTAAAACACTGTTTCCATTGTGTGTGTGTTTGTTGGGGAGGGAGAAGGAGTTTTACTGTGTAAGACGAGGCGAGGGAAGGGGCTAATTCCACACACACACACACACACACACACACACACACACACACACACACACACACACACACACGGCGCACAAATGGAAACACTTATCGTGTTATGCTCGTAATCCAAGGTTACACTGTACTGCTGAGCCACGCCCCTCCAGAACTGTGCAATACTCCAGGGCAGGGGCTTTTCTTATATGATGTCACATTCGGATAAAAACTTAAATAGTTTGTGTAAAACCCCAGCCAATAAAAATGACAAAAGGGTAAAAAAAAAAAAAAGACAGTCGAATATTTGTTTGTACACTCATAATAGAGACTCATATAAATGTCTAAACATGTGAATTTTGCACCACAGGAAGGTGGTTTAGGCCTGGTTTTGGTGTCTTGCTAACTCCATGGAATGCATTAACTTAACCGTCTCGAGACCCACATGAGAAACACTGGGCGTTACACTTTTGCTGAATGTCTTCCTGTTGGTTGACACTAAATCAGTTATCAAGTCCTAATAAACAATCACAGTGTACATTACAGTGCAGGAGAGAGTCTGGGTCTAAGGAGGGTAACTGTACCAGAGAAAAAACAAATGGTGGCATGGTGAAGGAACAACAGAACAGGTCTTTTGGTTGTTCCACAACATGAACTTCTCAGTATTAACAAAGTATTTTTTGTTGTTTATAAATTTCAGTGGTATAAGAGGAATAATACTCTTTAGAACATGCCAGTATTTGAAAATATTCTTCTAAAATCTTTCTGGGGGCAACATGATCTCTGCCTCATACCACCCTATTATTGATGTTTTTTTTTTTACTATTATTTATTTTAATAACAACACACTACTTCTTGATGTTTCATTGCTTTTTCTGGTAGCAAAAATGAATTGTGTGTAGAAGTGCATTGTTCAGTAGTTGTGTGGAGCAGATTGGAGGCCAATGAGAAAAGTCTCTTGGCTAACTTTAAACGCTCTAGCCATGTGAAGAAGTCTAACTGATGTTTGACTCAAAGACTTTGCCTCATTGTAACAGTAGCTTCTGCTGTTCCCTATATAAAAGCGGTATTTGACTTATCTTATTCACTGTAACATTTCACATTTACATCATATAAAAATATGAAACACATTTTGAGACTGTACAGCAGGAATCATTAAATGGCGCACTACAGTCTGGCTCCGGACCGATTGACAGTTCTGAACGGACCCTGAAACTTTTCTGATAAATGGGAATAAGTGACATAACAGTAAGCTAGTGCTTTTTTCCTCGAGGTCGGCACGGCTTTACGTGTCACTCATCAGAGTCAAACAGCGTGATAGTTTACCGTGAATAGATATAGTGTGTGGAAGAAAAGGAAAGTAAAAAAAATTAAACTTCAAAGATGAACGGACAGATAAATTGTACACTGTACACATGAAAAACTGTACACTGAAGAACTGTACACATGATTAACGTAGTTACTGAAAACTAACAATAAATATTGTTGAAATGCTATGGATTATTATAGACATACACTGAGCGCACATATAGAGATCTGAATCCTAACACAAACATGGAATTCGGATCTCGGCTCAAAAGTTGTACTGTGATTGTATTGACCGGTCCATCTTAAACTTTAATTCCGTACTCCTGCCGTAGAGGTACAGACAGAAAATCACCTGATCCCCATATTTCATATTCACCTGATATAGACTCATATTTTAGACCTCTTTCTGAAGCTGTTCTGTGTGAATCCTACTTTGATTGAAAATCACATTCACAGATTTGTGTGCTGAATGTGTTACTGTTTACTTCTGTCTCTTTCTTTAAACTTCTTGTCAGCAATGTTTCTTCCTCAAATATCACACTGAGCCCGAGTCACAAGACAATATTCCCTTTTGAAAACGTGAAATGTTTGTGTTTGTGAAATGTTTGGCATATTAGAAAACCAGCGTTTTTTGAGATAAAAATATTTAATATATAATATATAAAATATAAGAGTACATCTTTAAATAAAAAAAGAAATTAATAAAATGATCAGAAGTGAAGGCTTCAAACAAACCCTTGCTTATGTGGAGAGAAGGTAGAAACCGTAATTGCTTGTTACTGAGAGTTCTGAGAGAATAAGGCAATGCATGGACGAACAGAGATCGGCTCTTACTCGGTGATGTGCGTATCGAACCCTTCTAATAAAGAGAAAGATTGGCACGACTAGTACTCTAATCAGATCATTAATGTGCTTGTTTTTCTCATACTTGTCGTCATCACTGATCTGTCGTATCCAGCGCACACAAGAACCCTAAGACAAGAAATGGTCACTTTACTTATCAGATCTGCCAATTTGCTTTAATGTGCCTTGGACAGAATTGATTTAGGCGTTGGTACTGAATGTTTAACCGTCCTCATAGTTACAACCTTGCTGTGAAAAAGTGTTTTACTGATTTAAACTTATAAAAAAAAATAATAATAATATCAGACACGTATACTTAATTATTATTAATATTAATATTAATATTATGATTATTATCCAACTCCAACTGGCAATGTGTAGAAACAAGTACTTCCCTCCTTAATTACACATTCAAACAGTTAACCATATTTACTTGATTGGGTTCAATTAAACACGACCCGGACTTGATTACTGTCAGCTCTGTTGAATCCAAACATGAACAATCAAAACATTTCCATTGATGATAAGCTCACTATCTTGTGATTAAAATAATAATAATAATTGACTAATTTAAAAATGGCTGTTTGTGTAACAGTCTCAGCAATGACCTCATTTCCCCTCTCGTCTGTTCCAACCCCTCAGCATTCAGCATCAGCAGTATACTAATCACCTCCTGATCATCTCTCATCATCTGCACCTGTTTCATGGTTAGATGTGTTTATGATTGAATGATCATTATGTGTAAGACCACATTAAAAATACAAGAAAGTCTGGACATTTGGAAGCAAAATATAAAGAAACGATGGAGGTAAAGACTTTTGCACAGTACTACACTAAGTACTTCTGTGGCTCTGGGACTCTGAACCAGAGTGAAATCCATTATTTCCAACTGGAGAAAACGTGAAACCGTGTTGAATTTTCCCAGAAGCGTCCAACAGCGATTCATCCAGGAAGTCGCAAAATAACCCAGACGAACGTCTAAGGACCTGCAGGCCTTGCTTAATCCTTAGATGAGGTCAGAGGTCATGGTTCAACCATGAGATAATGACTTGCCAAAAATTATGGAGTTGGAAAGCAAAAAAAAACCTAAAGGCTATCTTAAATTTGTTAAATAATAAAACAAAAACCTTGATGACATGAAGGCTTCTGGGATTTTTTTTCTGTGGAATATTTTGAATAGACTGGGTCCTGTTAAAATTTCCCTTAAATCAAAGAATGCTTTCCATAATATGAATATCATACCAGGAGTCAAAGATGATGTTGGTTGTGTGAAATCATCCGGATGCTTTGCTTCTGCACCCACATGGAGATTTATTCAATATATGAATTAACATTTTAAAGCTTTTTTTGTTTTTCATCATGTTCACATGTCTTACTTCATATGAGGATCTGAAAGCATTTAGTGTGGCAAATATGCAAAAACAGGAAATCAGAAGGGGGGAAATACTTTTTCACAGTGCAGTATATTTATAAGCAGTAGGTATGTGCTAAAAATGTGTTTATTTTATTTTCCTTTTGGTTTTGCTTAAACAGCGATGCAGTGTTCTATTGTTCTTGTCCCGCAGCATGATCTATTCTCTGTTGTTATTCTTTACATTTTATATTACACCCCCAGGGAATAAAGTCTTGCCTTCCTGTTCTTTGTTGCTGTATACAGGGGTCCATGTCTTCCTTCAGCACTTATTATGTACATAATGCGCATTAATAATAATCTAGTGACGTCTTCAGCGTTGGAATGAACCCTGTGTTTTGTGTGTGAGGGAACTGAATCTGTAAAAAGCTAGTGTAGTGCTGAAGCTTCGGCCAGAGTACTGACAGCCTTTGTTTTCTTCTCATATTCTGCTGTGTGAGGGCTTTCTTGTTACGGGAATGGTTTGGGGCACATTGAGTGGGAGGATGTTACAGTGTTCAGTCATGCTGTTGGTCTGCACAACTCACAGGCCTTTTAATTAGCCAGAGCTCGGCCCCTTAGTTCTGCCCTAATGTTTCTCTTTTAATGGACACGGCTGTGCTGGTGTGCGTGATGATTATTTTTTCTCACCCACTTGCATTTAGGTCAGATTTAATTTTCTTTTTGTCCAGTCAGTGACTAGGTAGTTTTTACTTTTTACTGAGTTCTTTAGTTTTTGTTTCCTTTTCATTTGCTTTGTTTCACAATACTGTCCTACTGTATATTAAAAATAAAGTGGACAAATCACATAGACAACCGGCTCAAATATTCTGCCCAGTGCCATCGAGTCAATTAGGTAATTAAATCAAATATTTGTTGGTTGATTTAATTAATTTAACCGTGAATCACTTTTTTTCTCATTTTGTTATTATTATGAGAAACCATAATAAAGTCATGCAAGAAGATAGTTCTTAACATTTTATCCAACTTGGATAAACCAAACCATCCACCCCTTCCTCACAGATGCCAATCATTGGCTAGAGTCTTCTGACAAACTCTGTTCTGTTGTGCCACTCGGGAGCTTGGTAAATTATTTAACACAGTTTCCTCATATTGCCAGCCTTGGGATGTATTTTTATCATAAACAACACTTGATTATGATAGACCTAGCCTTGCCTTTGCAGTAGTCTCCTGCGTCCTCCTCTCAAGCTAAAGCATCCATGGTTGTAGTCTATCAGATAATCCATTTTTACAACACCAGCAGTGAGAAAATGGGAATGGCATTTAGCCTGTAAACCCTTCTAAGGTAAAATATCCAACTTGTGGCACTACGGCATGAAGTTCATGAGTTCAGGGAATAATTGTTCCGAAATTATTTTTCTCTTTCACTTTCTTTCACTTCTAATTAGGGCTGAACGGCTTCTCCTGCCGTATTTCATGAGCATTAAGTCTTGTTCCACTGCTGGTTATGAAAGAAATTCAAAGGGTAGGCTTGATTAAATAACTTTAAAACGATGGAGAACTGTCATTAGGATATCACAGGCCCTTACGAGCAGAACTTATTCATTTCCCTAGACAGCTAAAATCATTAGGCAGACATTTCCAGGAAAGGCATTTTACTTATATTATGATTGGATGTGCATGCTGTTTTGCTTGAAGGCTTTTGGGAGTTCATGGACAGGAAGTCTGTAATTCTACTTCGTTGAAAGTTGACATTGCCACCTCCAGAAAACCACATTGGCCTGTAGCCATTGTGCGGACTCGCGAACAACTGTGCGTCTGCTTCTCCAGGCACACTGCAGTCAGACTTGAGTCAGAGACATGATTCATCCCACCAAGATATAGTAACATCCTCTCCCGCTGCTCCCGAGTTAAAATCTGTGTTGTGTTTCAAAGTGCTTCCTCACTCACTCGTTTACTATTTAGAAGTTTATATACGGAGTAAATTATTGAGAAAGCGGAACACAATTTATTCAGCGTTTGTAATAGTGAGTGACTATTATTTCCCAGCTTTACGTAAGGAAACGGTTAGCTATAAATTAGTGCTTAAAATCACAAAAAAGAAGTGCGTACAACTTTGTTGTTTGTGGACGCACTGAAGATGTAGTGTTTAGTGCTGAAATTGAATCAACAGTCTCCCTACCGTGCGATTCACAGCTCTAGTTATAACATGACCTAGCGATGTAGCCCTAGCTAGCTAGTTTTCTGATATAGATTTTAGGTGAGCCATGCAGGTTTGTTAAATCAATATTAACGGAGCACATTTGCTAACTACTGTAGATTTTTTTGTTAGCACTCAGAGTTTACTGATGTCATAATTAGCTACTTAGCTGAGTTGAAATATTGGCACTGCAAAGACAGCAAGGCAAAAAAGTGATTTCATAGCAAGTGAACATCTCAAATCTAGTGGAAATTGATTCAAATTTGTTAATATAAGATTTCATCTAGCCAAAAATAAGATTATTATAAGATTTAATGATAGAGATTTTTAAATGTATAGATTTTTAATATCTATAAATTTGCACTTTAAAAACAGTCTAGAAATAGGCTTAATAATCTTATTTGTGTCTCAATGTTTTATCCAATATTAAGAAATTATAGATATCTTTGATTAGATTCAAGATATTTTGACTTACAAGGATTCACAGATATCTTGAATAGAGTTAAATTTACCTACAATTTCTTAAAACTAGAATAAAGCAAATCAAATGTAAGATTATTAAACTTTTTCTAATCATATTGTACAAAAAATCTAAAGTTATTGTTTTATTGGCAAATAATTTTTCTATTTTTAAGAATTAGAACAAAAACGTTTTGCTTACAATTTTTTGTAATATTTGACTAGAAATAGCCTTAATAATGTTATACTGTACTGTTTTTGGTTTGTTGTAAACTTATTTTAAGTATAGATACAGCTTTGGCTAGATTCAAAAACATTTCACTTGCTAAGATGTCATTTTTTGTGATGTAAAATCTTCATCAGGAAATCTTATAATAATAATAATATTATATCTGGTTTGATGAAATCTTATATTAAAATTGTAAACAAATTTCAGTAGATCTGACTTTTTCACAGTGAAGCATTTTGCTCAGAGCCTCTGAACCATTATCCTTCCTCGGCTAATTTGGAAAGGTGATAACAAAAGGTTTATGAACGCTTGTTTGAATCTGACACCTAACAACACAACACAACACAACACAACACTGCTATTGGTCCAAGCACTGAAGAAGATATTTTTTGCACAGTATTTATATTACAGTACATAATAAAACACTGTGCATGATCTCATGTATACAATATAAAGTGAAGTTAATGTTGTTGATGATTTAGCTTTCATATCTTGATCAGCAGAAAACATTTCATGTAAAGGAAGAAATACAGGAAGTACTACTTAAGCCAATAACCTGCTGATTCCTTTTCCTTCAAAGACACTGAGGGGTTTCCTTTCCCTCACTACCCCTCTAGCTATATTTATTAAATGAGTCATGCGGCACTGAAAGCTGTCCCTCTGGAACATTTTTGTGATCAAAAGTCATAAAGATGAGTTGACGACCTCAGCCTGGTTCAGAATCACACACTAGGCGTACATCAGCCGTTTCTGCTCTTTAGTAAACAATATGATGTGATATTTGTGGCGTGTTAGCAGAAATGTTGAACACATGCCTGTGAAAGCAGTCATGAAGACAGAGTGGTACAAAGTCAAAGAGAAACAGACAGAGGAGTGTGAGAAGAAAGCGCATGGCCTCAGCTCAAACAGAGAAGCTGTCCAAAGTGACAATCCAGCGAGGCTTATTCTGTCCTCACATTGTGGCTGAAAGCGTTAGGTTTTATTATCAGAGGAAACCCCACTGCCCATCTAAATACAGCCTGCAGCTTACAAAAGCATTCCATCAATAGTAAAGTTAACTCCGGTACACGGAGACGCACAAAATGGAGGCACTTGAGTTTTACTCAGCCTCACAGACACCCAAAGAAAACCAAAATCCTGAGTTTTTGTATCTAATATGTAACTTAGGAGAGATACACCCACTATTCCCGAGGTGTCAGACAATATTCCGGGAAAAAGATCGAGACCGAGATAGGTATGTGGCTGAAAACAAACTGATAAACTTCATCATCTTCTTTCGGATAAGTGCATGGTTAAACATGTTAAAAAGTTAGACGATGACAACAAAAACATTTGTGTCAGATGACCATTGGAGTCGTGACAGACACATTTCCTGGTAGTCACATCAGCAGCATTAGATCACATTTATAAGTTATATACGTATACTAGACACGTGTCACTACTACATTATTAATGACTAAACAATGATAGTGGTTCCCAACCCCGGTCCTGGTACCCTGCTTCAGATCTACCGCACCCACTTCTCTTCAAAAACGCCTGTTAATTAGCTGATTAGTTAAACCAAGGAAAAACAATAAAATGTGCAGAGCAGGGAATCGTACAGGACCAGGGCCGGGAATCAAAGAACCATTACATCGAATTATTACATAAAACTAATTACAGTATTAGTAAGAGATATACTAAAATTATACAAATGTTATTATTTTTTTTTTTTATATTTATGTTTGATAACACTGCCATAGTTTTATATAATAAATGAATAGTTAACCCAGCTGACCTCTTTCTATTGTAGGCAGAATTGACTTTTTTTCTTTACTCCCTGCGGGCACGGGTGAGCCTTGAGTGCTGTGCATTGTGCCTCTGGGCAACATTACTCTGTCGAGACCCCAAAAAATTATATATATATATTCTATTTATTCATCGCATATTTGTTTTTTAATGAATGTTCTACATCATTAATTAAGAGAAAATCAAATGTTCATTATAATGAAATTCAGTTACACTAAATTTTATTTTTATAGCTCTTTTAACACATCCCTAATTAGCAAGCTGGGGGCAAAACTCCTTTAGATGAAATCTTGAGAGGGAACTAAACTCAAAGAGAACTCATCCTCATCTGGGTGACACTGGATAGTGCCATTATAAATATTTCCCTTTTAACTGAGTATAACTGTACACTCCAGAGGCAACAAGTTCAAGTGTGTAACCAGGATTTTTAAAAAAAAAAAAGCTATTTTATAGCATTAATATAAGGTAATTAATATTGTTGATGTTTTCATCTGTTCACTGAAATCTTTAAAGTGCAGTGACAGTCATGTAGACATTGTAGCTAAACTGTTTAACAATCGCAGTCTAAAGGCACCTTCATGGTTTCCTGAGTGTATCTTTAGACCGTGCGTATGTGGCCGGTGGTTTCCAAGTGATGAGAAGTAAAACCAGTAGCAGGAGATCAGGAGCGCGACTCAGACACCACTGTGAATGTGACAGCACTGCTTCTCAGCCTCCTACTAGATTCTGATATTGTTTGTCTGTGAACTTTTGGCACCCCCGGCCCACAAAAATAGAGGGGGTTAATCTGATCAAGTATATAATATTATCAAAAGGTTTGTAGGTTTCAGACCATTACACCGCTACACGATATGGTCTTCTCCACACTGCTGGTTCTCAGTCAAAAGCTCACAATTGTTCAGGTTTTTCTCGAATCACCAGTGTTACAGTACAATCTAAAGAATTTGAAATGCTTGACTTGTCTCCTGTCATGTCCCAGGCTACGCCTTGGCCTCATCACATAGAAATAGAGGGTTTGGTTTAAATGTTTGATGTTATAAGACAGACAGTTCAAAGTAAATAAATGGAAAACCTTCAGATGAAGGCTAGATGTGTATATACTGCAGGAGAAAACTGAAGCTCTTCCAAGTGGCTGATAACCAGCAGGCTTTGCATTCCAGAGTTGGTGCACCATGAGAACCATTTCTGCAACTCTCAGATGTCTGCGCTCAACCAAAACACTCCTGCCACAGAGCTCGCATCGGCCAGCAGCCCGGGTCTCTCCTTCCAGACGGCTTGCCTCCATGTTTGCACTGGAGCTCTTCCACATGTGTGAAGGTGCTTCGTTTTGTCTGCTGTGGATAGAGGACTTTTTTTTGTGCCTCAACAGCTTTTGATTGCTGGCACTTCATCTGCTGTACTTATGTCAATATGCTGGGTGTAGTGAACTTTGTTTGGGTTATGCTTCTGCTTCTGAGGATGTGGTGGAATCTGCCTGAACCCAGTGTGCTGAGTCAATAGCAGCCTGGTTTTAACGCACTCTGTAATTAAAGGAAATCCGTCCTTGAGCATATGTGTGTGTTTTGATGTGTGTGTGTGTGTGTGTGTGTGTTTGTGTGGGATTTTGTGTTTGTGTGTAATAAGTGCAGAAGCACAAAATTCTGGGAGGCGTACACTCTGACAGGACGTCCCTCTCTGGTTCTGTGCCTCGTTCTCGTGACTGAGGTTGTATAAATAACGGCCCATTGTTGCCTTGCTAATGAACACAAAGCCAGGCCGGGGGTGGGGGGGACTCCACACACACCCCACCCCGGATGACAGCCAGACGTATTCACCCATTCGCGCCATCCTACCCAAAGAGGGCAGACCCAAGGCCACTGTTGTCCTGGTCAAACTGGTGTTTTTAAACAGAGACGGTGACAAACCACAGTTCTCCCAGCTGTAGAAGGAACACAACATGGAAGCAATGTAGCTGAGACATGAGGCGGTCAGGCAAGGGGTTAGGCTTAACGGATCATTTCTTCAGAAGATTTTATTAAAAACTAGCGTTAGTACGCGTCACTGATGGTTAAAGAGTTTGTAGAAACAGTTAAGTAATCTGCTGATCTTTAATGTAATGAGTGATATTATTATAATTATTATTATTATTATTATTATTTCAGGTTGAAGCCCACGTACATGTCTGTGTGTCTTTCTGTACGGCAGAACTCTGTCTAACTTATTAATACACAGAAATCACATTCTGTAAGGTTGAGTATCTTACGCCTTGTTTACACTAAGTTGTACTTCTTCGGTGGTCAGACAAATACACTCCCTGTTCGGTAATCGGAGAGTGAATCACAGATGAGAAATGGAAAAAGTAGATCGGATAAAGATGAAGTTTCGTCTTAAAACGTCTCCAGGGCGTTCAAATTCACTTATACCACTTCAGCGCTGTTATTTCAGCCAAAGTAAAATATGAACTAATCCCAGTTTATCTTTTCTAATTAATATCTATTGGTGCAGGTGCTTGTTTACACTGAGACAGTAGCGCATTAGTAGCTTATTTTAAAGTAGATTATTAAATCCCACACATAACTGTTCATAACTTCACTTTTACTCAACATTTAGATTTCACTGATGGTGCAGATTAAACTTCAGCCAGAGATCTAAGTACTGTAGTGCAAAAGTCTCAGTAAATTCTGTCCAGCAGGCAATTTAAGACACGCCCACAATTTGACACATGACCAAAACATGTCACATAATGACACATAACTTTAATTCTACTCAACATGGTGATTTAATTCATGTCACAAGCTTCAGTTTTCATAGTGTACGTCCCTTTTTTTTCAGAGTAAGCCATGATGAGTCTCAGTGTTGTGTGTGTGTGTGTAGTGAGGATTCTCTATGTATACACGGTAAACTAAAATGTTCATTGGCTCTGTTGAGTGACACATATAGCCACGCCCACCTTGAGGCAAAAACGCTGAATGAGTAAAAAACTACCACGAGATGCTGTGACATAATCTGGACAGACAGACAGAAATTTTTCCAAGACTAGTTTCGGGTTCCTCCAATGTATGGAACATAAACATATCTTTAAGAAAACCTTTCTTTTATTCATATAGATATTTATTTAATGTAGTGAATATGATGTTTGTATATGGTTTTCATGGTTTTCATGGCCTAGAAGATGTCATGGCTTTGATTTATGTTTATAATGTTCTATCAACTTGAGATTTTTTTCACAGCAGTTGGATTTACGTAATCATGTGGAACTGCACCAATCTGATCATGTAAGAGTATTAATAAGGACATTTTAGACTATTTATTATATCCTATGAGCACGAGTGATGAGACACAGCACAGATCTTCCTGGACACAAATTATTTATTTTCAACATAACTTAGAAGCTTGATTTAAAACTACAATATTAGATATAATCAGGCTTAAAAACAGGAAAAGTGTGATTTATGCATCCCTAAACACTGAGAAAACACTGAGAGTCTAGGCTCTACCTAGAATCATATAGATGGATTAGGGATTTGATTGATAAATGGATTATTTGGATCCGAATTATAGCAAATATCAACCAGTCTTGCTAAATATTTTAATTGGCTTAAGAAATAAAGGCATAGATCTTTTTATGGATTCAGAACTTGACACCATTTATATTGGTTATATAATATAAATCCATTAGCATTGAAACCACCTGGGTTTTGGGTCGCCTTGTGCCAATGGTTACATCCCATGGCCGCTTGATCAGAATGAGATCTGGTGAATCTGGAGGCCTTGTGCTCTTTGCGTGCGCGGTGACACGTGGTGGCCGTGTTTAGTTGGTGATCAGTGTTGTTCAGATTGGTGTGTAATATGTTGACTTTTTCATGTTTGGCCTGAGGAACATCTTTCACTTCCACTGGACCGGACATTCGGTCGCATCAACACAGTGGTGTCACTAATTTCAGTACGTCACATGCACACGCTACCTCAAACCTCTGGGAAAGTTCAAACCCCCTGGGGTGCGTCAGAAACAAATTAGTTGTTTTATTTTTTTTTCTGTCCATAACTTGCAACCTTGTGTTTTTTTCAGGACTGGCCACATTGTCTGTTTAGTTTCACTGCATCAGGATGAGGAACATAATTAAACTTTGTGCTGCTTTAGATGTGTTTCGGTCTTTAAATTCTTCATTTGAATGGAATGTTAGTTATTAAGGCACGATACGTATCACAACAGCGTCAGCAGAGAATTGCTTCAGTTGTTTATTAGTAAAACTGATCTGATAGAAGGATTTGAGTGATACTCAGGGAGGCGTGAATTAGCCCATGTTCTGGATGAATGAGCAGCTGTAATGAATACGCTGAAAGAACAGTGAAGAGAAAACCCTGAGGCAGTTTACAAAGTGTTTAATGTTTACTTTAATGTTCAGAGAACAGGCTGAACAGCCGGGATAATTTAACTTCCTGTCAACAGTTATTATGTGTAAATGTGACAGATCTCTATTAGTTAGAGGAATTGTCATGCATTTTCATGTCAAAGATTCATGGTCACCGGATGAAATACGACTTCAGGTTACAGTTTAGAGTTTCACCCGTTCTCCCTGTGTTCACTGTATTCCACTGGGGGAACCAAGGACCAGTCTGAGGGCAGGGGGGTTGTGGACCAAGAACCAGTCAGGGGGGAACCAAGAACAAGTCTGGGGTGGACCCATGGGGAATCAGATTAAATCTTTAGATTCTAAAGAAACAATTTAGTGTATACACACCATAAACATTGACGTGTCATGGTTGAGTCGTGGTATCTGTCGCAGATCAAATCGCAGAACTGTGATTCGCCTTCACAGATGAAGCAGGGTGTGACGGTGCTCTGATCCAATGACGTTTGACATTTGTCAGGTCACAGTATATCTGCCAAATGATGCTGGGGTGGGGGGAATGCCTGCACCAGTCACAAGTTTGGACACAAGTTTGGATTTATTTTTCTACATTCTAGAACAACACTGGCAATTACAAAACTGTCCAATAACACATATGTAATAATTAAGTAATTAAGTAACAGCAGCAGTCAGTTGTTATTTTAAGACACAAAGTCGTACCTATCTGATTTGGAGTCACCAGCCTTCATATTCTGCTCGAGCACTTTTTTCCGCTCTCAGGATGAAGAGTGAAAGTGACAGGGCAGAATGACGTGTGGCTGTGAGAGGTGTCACTGGAGCTTTAAGGCCAGCATGTCTGTGTGTCGTTTACTTTCTGCAGACAGCGTCTGTCATGAGCCATAAATCTGTGTCTGTTTCAGACCACTCTTCCGTTCCCGTATCTTCCTGTCCACTCCTATCTAGGTCTTTATAGCTTCAGTGATTTCTGAGCTATCACTGGACCCTGATACGGTCCTCATGGCTCATGTGTCCCTGGCATTTCCCGACTGGAGATTATGGCCTAGACTGGTCTTTATTGGTTATTCTGGTTAGACTGTAATTGCTAGAATTTCAATCTTTGAGAGAAATGATGAGGCTTATCACTTCTTAAAACAGACTATATAAGACTTATTTTTTAAAAAAGAAAAGAAAAAAAGTGTGTAGACTCGTCACTGACTCGCTCTCTCTCTTTCAGTGTGTGCCTTTCTTACTATAACATGTAGAATAACTCACCAGATTGAAGTTGCTGTGATTCAGATGGGATTTATCAGGAGTGAAGGACTTTGCATGGCCTTATAATCCTTATATTCCTTTAGACACAGACTCCACTCCTCGCCTCACGTTGAGAAGCTGTTCAGGGTAAACCCGAGTAGATTTGCATTTGATATTAAGTTAGAAGCTCTTGTGAAGTGCATGTTAAGTAGGTTGTTATTTTCTTAACCAACACCCTAACCCGAGGGAGCGGCTCAGTAGAAGAGAAGAGAAGTGTGTTTTATGGATCTTTGCATGTTTTGTTGTTGTCAGGAACGTCATCATTCATTGTTTTCAGTGCCTGGTTTCTGTCTTGTTCAGACTTCCTGTGTCTCAGCAGTTTTAATTCCAGCCATCAGTGCTTGTTTCCAGACCTGTCTACAGTGAGACAAGCACGAGGAGGATAAGATAGAGCTGGAAAGTCTGGGAGAGGCAGGGAGACAGGAGCTGCCCATGGAAGACTGGTGTGGAATTTGTTTTTGACTTTGTTGATTAATGGTATATTACACACACTGCGTTACACTATTTGTTTAATTATTTAATTAATTGTGGCATTAACAAAAACAAAAAATAAAAGCATGAGCTCTAATACCACAAATCCAACTAAACTGTGTAGTAACACGAGTGTTAAACTTCCGAGTTCGTGCCTTTGTGTGCTCAAGGTCGTTCATCCCGTTGAGTTTAGAGACATTGGAAAGATGTTCCTTTACAATCCTACAGATGGCGCACTCTGGGCTATTTAAACATTTTTATCCCGTGTGGTAGAAGTGAAATATTTGCTAAGTTTATTAAGAAATAATATTCATGGGCCTCCGAGTGGCGCAGTGGTAAAGTGCTCGCCCTATCATCAGGAGATCGATCCCTGGGTGATGCTGTAACCTCTCGCAGCCGGAGGTCTAGGGAGAGCTGATTGGCTGAGCTCTCTCAGAGGGGAGGGATGAGAGGTACTTAGTGCTCCCACATTAATCACGACTCTACAGCCAATCAGGGGTGTCTGTGAGCTCGCGCAAGCGGAAGGAGCGGATAGCGGTGTCCTCCGAGTGTGTTACGCCGCCCCTAACAGTTCGTGAGCGAGCGGTTCGAAAATAGGTGGTCGGCTGGCGTCACGTGGTTTGGAGGAAACACGTGATAGTCTTCGGCCCTCCCGGCTGTGTGGTAGTAGTAGTAGTAGCCTTAATGTGGGAGCCCCCTAGTGACGGGGAGGAATGAGCTACATTTTAATTAATCATAAAACTTTTACGTTATCATAAAACCTCATTACGTTCAAACTGATCTTGAAATTTATTTTCAAAATTCCCAGGGAGTGTGTGTGTGCTCTGACCGTGATGTGCTCTCCTGCGCTTGCCCTCCCGCCTCAGTCTTATTGTCAAAGCCTGCGGTCCAGTACCTACGTCAGCCATACCTACGGGTACTAGTGGTAGTTTGAAGCTGTTATAAGGTGTATAAAGTGTATGTAGACAGTATATGACGTATGCAGTCACACATACTGTAGTAAGGACACACGGATACGGTATCAGCACACTCTTTGCAGTTTTATATGCGCAGACTGAGCATTGGCTCATGCAGTGTATCTTCAGGATCAGATAGCAGTGTCGTGTTTTAAATTTATTGTTGAAGCTAAGTGAAGATCTCAACTAACTCATTTAGTTTTCCAAAAGCACTACATCAAATTACTAAAAATGTGCAATTTATTTGTTTGTTTATTTTTTGTTGCTATACTGGTCAGTGGTCGTGACTCCCCTAATCGCCCTCCTGCTCCGTTTGGGTAATTTGTGATGATTTGTACCCTGAGTATTAAAGGCACATGCTTGAATTTCTGCAACGATGTTTCGCTTGGACACAGTTTGCAGGTTTGTTTCTGCTCTTAGAGGAGGGGTCAGAGAGCTGGACTAGAGATGCTCACTCAGCATGTTTGAACCTGTGTTTGAGAGTAGAAGGGTGTATAAGTGTGCGTGCTACGGCCTGATGGGGAACAGGGCCAGATGGGTCTTTCGTAATGAAGCTGTCATGGAAGACTGCAGGCAGGACAGATGGACAGACCCATGAGTCAGCCCGAAGCACAGCTGGACTGTAAACCTGTGTGAGCCACAGCCTTTTGGAGAAGCGAAGGTATACTGGTAAATCTTATAAACTTGAACTTAATGGCTTTGAAAACAGCCGATGGAAAACAGATGAGGATCTGCCGGAGAAGTTCAGTGTCAGCATGGTCACAGGGTTAATGAATGATTCACCACGTAATGACTTTCACCTGTGACCAGAACATTGTGTTTTCTAGTTCCCAGGCTGGCAGGGGTTCTCAGAAAACAGCTTGAGGCTAAAAGGGTATCAGTACTACCGCCCCTAACCCCTAACTCTTATGGGGTGATCATCACAATCTGATTCGTCTATGAAGAACTGAACATAGGATCCTTCTTTCTGAGGCACCATCATGCAGCATATTTGTGATAAAAGCATACATTTGCAAATAGAAATGTTTGTCGGCACCTGTACATCACACCCGCATGGTGATCTTCCCCGAACTGTTGCCATCAATTTGGAGATTCCACAACTGTCTAGAATTGAAACTACGGGATCCAGAAAGTTCCTGTGAGCTCAATGAAGACGGACTTGACTCTCCTGACCTCCATCCAACTAAACACCTTTGGGATGAACTGGAACCCCATCTGCACCCCAGACCTCCTTAAACAAAGTCAATGCCTAACCTCACGAATGCTCACAAAGCCTCATATGCAAGCACCAAAATCTAGTGTAAAGTCTTCCTAGACGAAGGGAGATTGTTATAACTGCAAATCTGTAAGGAGATGTTGAACAAGCACAAACTGGGGTCATTTTTTGGGTGTCCACAGACTTTTGGCCATGTACTGTATCCTTGGCAGTCCTTCATATTCCATGGTCTTATGCTCCAGCAATCTGTTTATAGAAATGAGATGATATGGAATGGGATGAGAAAGTGCAGTTATCTGTGCTGTTTTGATGAGGCATAGTTGGCATTCATTCCGTTTCCCCTAACAATACTTTACTGCTTCTCTTGTAACAAGGATTTAGATCTTGCACCCGTTGGGACTTTGGGAATAACACCACGCCTATTTCAGTAACTTGGCCACATTGTGATGTACTGTATCCAGCTTTTAAACCACATCTTATACAGTTTGGTTTAGATCCCCTCATAGCTTTCTAAACCCTGCTTTTTAAGACAGCATGAAAAAAACTTACAGTAGGCATAAAGATATCTACAGTATATAACTGCCTTCTGTTTCTGAACTAAAGCTGTGTTTGGGTCGGTCTCCTACTCATTCCTGCCTACACTGGAAAATCTGAAGAGCTTCATATAACAGAGACATACAGGTCACATGTTTATTCTTGTCTTTAAACAAGTTTGCACAAGACTTTCTTCAAAATGTGTCTGGTAGTGTTCTAACTAAAAACACATCAGATGAGCTGCTACCTGATAGCCTAGCTCTTAAAAATGGCTCCCAGAGTATGGCAAAAAGGGGCGGAGTTGAGCAGTGAGTCAGACGAGGGTCTCATGCTATATGAGGTCACAAAATAGTTTTTCCTCTCGTGTTGTTTGTCACCGAGTGGAGATCGATCTAACATCTAAAATGACTAAAAGTACATTTAGCATCAGCGGTCACCTTTAGGACTTGATGTACAGTAAATAAGTTTGTACACTACAATTAGTTGCAGATTGATTTCCACAGCTACAATTAGCTTCATCTGACGGTCATTACTCTCCGGTTTGTTTAAACATCACTTTAAATCAGTCTCAACTTCTTTGTAGAAAAAATCAAGCTAGACGTCTGGATCATCCCTGACGTTTCTCTAAAAACAGAATGCTGATCATATAGGGATCTTTTTTGCAAAATGAGTTATAACAGATATATAAAAAATAATAATCACAAAAATCGCATGATTGCACAAGCCCAGTGAGAAGGAAAGCCAACAAAGAGTTAATGATGTTTTATCAGCTAAACCCTACTTGCTGAAATATTTTACAAATGTTAGTGCATACATTTTATCATAAAACTACAAGAGTCTATTTACTTCTTGCATGTCTGTACAAACCACAAAGTAACAACTTGGTCAGCTGCCAGGATAAACTCATCCAGAACACGGTTTGATAGTGATGTTTTCAAAAACATGCTTTTTCCTCCCACGTGAAAGCTGTAGGTGAGGGTGTTTCGGAAAATAATAGTTTACAGTGACCTGAAATGCCATATTCATGTGGATGTGACGTCGGGATAGAAAAAAGGAAGATATGAGTATGGATCCTCAGAAAGACTTATGGATAATCATGCTGACAATACTGGATCACTGGATCTTGTAGAAGCTTTTATCTCAAGAGATGAGTTTGAGGTTGAGAACTTGAAATCAGGATTGAAATTTAAACCCAAACTTACAGGTTTTGGAGCAGAACCAGAACCTCGCAGATCCGTTCTTATATTGAGACCACCATCCATCCTTAGAGCTCTGGAGTTTGGTTGGTGAACCGTTTTTCCTTATGAGGGAAATTGGGACTTGTGAATGAAGGCGTAAAACTGATTGATATTTACAAAAGAGCTGCAGTAATGGTGTCCAAGCACTAGTGACACACTGGGATAAGTGCATCAGTGTATCAGGGGGATTATATAGAGACATAAAGGGAGTTTCTACTCTCAGGACTGTGTTCTGTTATTCTGTACAATCAAAAGTCCTGGTTTGACTTGAACGCACCTTGTAGTAATAATAAGAGCAAACAAACATTTCAAATTCAGACATAAATCTCCAATCTTTCTCAGCTTTTTTGATCATAATCCTATGTGTTACTCATTTCCAGAGCTAGCAGGACTTTCTGCTGCACCAGTATCACAACTCGTGTGATTGTTTACATATTTCACAGGTTGTGTAAGGCTCAGATATGCTTATAAAACGCCTCCATTTCCCTTATACAGGTCTGCTAGTGTCAAAACATCACACAAAGATGAAAGGCTGAGGTTTACAGTTACAGTAAAATCAACAGAGCTGGCACGGCTAGCGAGCTTGGGAAGTTCTCGAGAAGGTGCCATCGCTCCATGTGGGGGATTAATAGGATTTCTCCTCTCATGTCCAAGCCAAACAATTAATCCCACTCCAGGGAACTGGATTATCTGCATTCACTCAGATGAGAAGCAGTGACATTGCCCTCCGGATTAGGTCACAGAAGAACAGTTTCGACAGAGCCTTCGTTTGTCGTGTTTTTTTCTGCGCATGATATTTTGAATGTCAAAAGTTATGTGAAGTTGCCGCCAGAAAGTCTGTTATTCCTCCCAAAAGATGTTGGACGTATGGTTAAATTTGATCATGAAAAACAAGCACATGCAAATTCTGCAAATTCCTGTTTGGAAAAAAAAAACCATCAGGTTTTATTGGTTGGCTGTAAATTTGAGGGCAAAATAACATCCCACCCAGGAAAAACTAATTTGAGAGAGATTCCCCTGGAAACTAGTATCCCACCCTATGACCATCAGCAACCAGAAAACATTATCTTGAATACAGTCATGTGTAAAAGTTAGTGACCACTCTTTTAATTCTGAGGCCTTTTTTTATGTAAATTCATAATAAAACCATCTGACCGTATCGGCTCTTAGTATTCAGAAAATACAACCTCAGATGGACAACATATTACATGACGTGCTATTATTTATTTAATCAAAATGAGGTTAAAAAAAAACCCATCTGGCCAAAGTAAGTACCCCATGATTCAGTAGCGTGTAGATCCACTTTTAGCAGCAATAACTTGAAGTACTGGTTTCCTGTATGACTTTACCAGTCTCTCACAGCATTCTGGTTCTTTCTCCTTTACAACATTGCTTCAGTTCACTGTTTTTTGGGCGTTCGCTTATACACAGAAAGAGATGCAAATCAATTTGCATAATCCTTCTTTCATGCGGGGGTCTCTCTCAAAAACATTGATTTCTGGGATATTGTATATAATTTGCAGGCATCAGGAAGCTGCTGTTAATATTCGTGAGGTTCTAGGAGAGGCACAATGTCTGTAAACGCTTGTTTGTAATAAATCAATATCAGAAGTCAATAATTATAGCAAGTGCGAGGTCAGGGGGTGCGCAGTGGTTAAGTCATTGGATTACGCTTCGGAAGGTCCCAGGTTCAAATCCCACCACCACGTTGCCCCTGCTGGGCCCTTGAGCGAGGCCCTCACCTGCTCAATGTAAAATGAGATAAAAATGTAAGTCACTTTGGATAAGGGCATGTGTTAAATCTAAGTAGTGTAAATGGAGCTGTACGTGTAATCCCAGTATGTAGCAGTAAATTTGGGTAATGATGTTTAGTTTCAACACACAACTGTTTGAATTAGAGGATCAGATTAGGATCTTCGTTAAGTCAGCCCAGGACTTGATACATTTGCATAAGAGACACATTAAAATGCTGGACCTGGACAGATATCAACACTAAAACAGAAACCATTTTTATTGAGCTGAGTTTATCTTGACTGATTTATTTCAGGGTTTTTTTTGTTTACATAAAATAATGATTAGTTTATTCATCCAGGATGGAAACTGGGCTGAGATGAATCTGGCATAAATCTAGATAACTAAACTAAATCTATGCTTTGCTTTGAATATCGCTCATGTAATTAGCTGCAGGTGAAACACTTCAGTTTCATACTTAATTTTTAACCTTCAAACCATTTTTTAAAAGAAGAAACACAATTCTGGAACCATCTACTCCATATGGCGAAAAGTTTACAGACGCCTCACCATCACACCCATGTGTCGGCCGTTGTCGAACCACTACAGTTTCTCTCCTGAAGCCCTACTGAACACCTTTGAGATGGGAGTCTTCTGATCCAGCATGTCTGATCTAGGTTATTAGGTTTAGTCAGTACATGCTGTACTTACTCAGGTTATCTTTGTGTAATATTAAAATTAGATTGATTAAGTGTGATAAATATGCAAAAAAAGAAAATCAGGAAAGGGGCAAATACTTTTTCACAGCATTGTACATATATATACAGTATACATGTACATAAATAAAGACTAAAATAATGATTAAAGTTCCTAAATGACTACATGTACGAACGTGTACAGCATGACATCACACCCTGTATTTACGCATCAGAGGTGTTTTTTTCTGCTGTGTGTTTGGAGCCGTTCTCTAAATTCTGCCTCAGAACGCTTTTTCTTTCGGCTGACCTTGCATTTGTTTGTGATTACAGTGTGCGAGCTGGTCACGGAGGAGAACTTTTAATTGGTTCATGTTTCAGAAGACCTTCCGTGCTCTGTTTGTTTCACAACAAGCCACAGCGATATGGATCACACTGTGGAGGAAGGAGTTATGGCTTCCTCCAACTCTCCAACTCGTACCCGCTCTCCGCTCCGCTCGCCTTAATCATCCTTTCCCTTTCCTCGCTCAGGGAATAGCCAGGGGCACGGCTCGAGCAGGCTACGCTAAAGCCCGCGACTGTGGTCCATTACTCCACCATCATGTGCTTTCCCACACTTGTAAAGGGGATGTCGGTCCTGATCTATGGTCTGGAGGGGGGTGGGGGGCGGTTAGGGGGGATGGGGAGGCAATGAACTGTTTCATATATTGTGCTCTCTCTCTCTCTCGCTCGCTCTCTCTCTCCCTCTCTCTGATCTTTTACATGGAGTGGAGGAGGGGTGAACAAGAATATGAACAAAGTGTAAGGATGCCCTTATCAGTACTTTACAGCAATGTTAACATTTAGGGTTTTGTGATTCTTTCTGAGAAGAGGAGCAGATTTCTGCAGATGCATGACGTACCGGACGTATCCGCTCAGCGTGCTGCAGGGCCTCGACCTCTCGGTTAGCGCTCCAAGCTACAGCGCTAACATCCAAAGACAGGCCTGGATTTTTATTATTGCAACAGAGCAAAGAATGTTTTTATTCTGCGTGCATGTTTCAAGGAGGGGATTGATAAAAGCCACATACACTGCTATCAGATATCTGCTTGATTTCCGCTTTGTGCTGTACTGGGCCCAGATGGTGTGTGTGTGTGTGTGTGTGTGTGTGTGTGTGTGGTTTGTGTTTGTGTGTGAGAGAGAGAGAGCGATTTTGGGGTGTTTGGTGTGAGCCTACAGCTTGTGATTGAGGGGTGGCGCTGTCTCATTAATCCTCTGTTTTCACACACAGCTGTTTCCTGTTGGGAATATGGACCAGGTCAGGGTGTGTGACACACACACACACACACACACACACACACACATATATATATATATAAATATATATGATTGGCTTTCATAGACAATGCTCAGTTCCAAGTCCCAAGGCCACAATGTCTGACACGGTGAAAAATCTCAGGAAAGAAAACTCAACACTTATTTTATTTAGCTTCTACATTTGCAGTCTGGGAACTCTCAAACAGTACGAGAGACGCTTTTTTTTGGAAACAAGTGGAAACTTTAAAGTTGTGCAACAAAAAAATGAATCACCCGTAGATAAGTGCTAATAGGACAGTGTAGGTTATTCTTGGAAGCTTGCTTGTGTGCTGACGCACTCGGGTTCTTATCTCTTTATTTTTATTGTCTAAACTATAAGGAGAATCTGAACGCTTCTATCTTAACCTGTGATGGTACACGTCACACGCGTTGAGGTCTTTAAACTTTCTGCTTTCATTTGAAACTGTTGCAGCTCGTGTTTTGTAATTAATGAAGAACATGAACGAAAATAAAGTGCAAAGTAGAATCTGAGCGATCAGACGGCGCGCGCCTCCTTCATTCGGGTCGGTTCTTGTGGTTTCAGGTTCTGCTGTCAGGCAGTGTATTAGAGTTATAAGTGTTTCGCCAAATTCACACAAAGATAGGAACATCCTGTTAGTTCAAGACTTTCCATTCCAAAATTAGAACAAGCTTATGATGCCTTTTTGGGGTTTTTTTTCCCCCTCAGAAATTAGGGGACTTTTTGCAAATAAAGGACAATGAAAGCATGGCTATTTATTTTAATCACCGCATGCGCAGGCTGTTTAAGGTTCTGAGTCAAAAGTGTACTTTGGAACGGACTCATTCACAAACGGATGTACAGTATGATCAGATTGTTTTATACTTCTGACCTTATGACACAGGACTGAGGTAATCATCACTGCGGAAAAGTATGTTGATGTCATGGTGCATCTTTTAAAATGTTTGTTTGTTTGTTTAATTACAGAGTGAATCAGTGAAGTATTTCCTGGACAACTTGGATCGGATTGGACAACTGGTGAGTCACGACACCTTCAATACTTTATTTATTAGTCCTTCCCTTTTTTATCGAGCAGCACGTTTCTGGTTCTCGTCCCATGCTGCTACAGTGTACGATGAATCATTTTTCCCCAATGGCAACTACAGAGGGCGTTCGAGTCAAACCGGGACTTTTGATGAAATTTCTTGTGAGTGAAGACGTAAAAGCGATTGACATTTACAGAAAACTTCGTGCACAGTACGGTGAAGAGACTCTTAGTGAATACGTTTTAAAGAATGCTAAATGATCCAGGGTGAGTTCCCAGGGTTAGGGTTAGGGTTCCCAGGATTTGTTACACACTGCAGGCGTTCCCATTAACGTTCAGTGAGTAGAACGTCTGATCCTTGAACGTTGACAGATAATTTGTGGCACAGTGGGCACAGTACAGTCCTGACCTCGCTCCAAGACATTTCCACATGTTTGGTGCGTTAAAGGAGTTCCTGGGAGGCCGGCGTTTCATGAGAAAACGTCCTCCCTTGATGGTGTCCAAGCACTAGTGAGACACTGTGATAAGTGCATTAGTGTATCAGGAGATTATATAGAGAAATAAAGGGAGTTTATACTCTCAGGACTGCGTTCTGTTATTCTGTACAATCAAAAGTCCCGCTTTGACTTGAACACTTTTCATTAATGTCCTGGTGGTGAAAAGTGGGAGAACCATGAGCTCGTGATGTGGCATCATCACTTAATCTTAAGATTACGAGGCCATGATGAGAAACCAAAGTCTTTTGGATTTATTGCTGTTTTGTTTATTCACAATTTGATTATGTATTTTGTATTTAAAAATTTCACTTATTTATTTAAAGGCACATTTTTATACATATTATAGTTATAGTATATTCTCATGAACTTGTAACTAAACTCTTGTACCAATTTTTCTACAGTCCATAACCTTTAAATATCACATGTACTTAATTCTCACTGAACTGTGTGAACTGTGCATTATTTCTTTGTAATCCTTCCTTTGGATTCTTTTGTGTCCTTAAAAGAATTATGTTCCAAGTCTTCAGGACATCCTCCTGGCCCGGAAGGCCACCAAGGGCATAGTGGAGCACGACTTCATCATCAAAAAGATCCCCTTCAAGATGGTGGACGTTGGCGGGCAGCGCTCACAGAGGCAGAAGTGGTTCCAGTGCTTCGATGGCATCACCTCCATCCTCTTCATGGTCTCGTCCAGTGAGTACGACCAGGTTCTGATGGAGGACCGGCACACGAACCGCCTGGTCGAGTCCATGAACATTTTCGAGACCATCGTTAACAACAAGCTCTTCTCGAACGTCTCCATAATCCTGTTCCTCAACAAGATGGACCTGCTGGTAGAGAAGGTAGCCAAGGTGAGCATTAGCAAGCACTTCCCCGACTTCCGGGGCGACCCGCGGTGCCTGGAGGACGTCCAGAACTACCTGGTGCAGTGCTTTAAGCGCAAGCGCCGCAACCGCAGCAAGCCGCTGTTCCACCACTTCACCACCGCCATCGACACCGAGAACATCCGCTTCGTGTTCCATGCCGTGAAGGACACCATTCTACAGGAGAACCTGAAAGACATCATGCTGCAGTGACTGAGAAGCTAGCTCGCATGTCACATGACCACTGTAGCTCTTACCACTGTGAGATCAGACTGCCAGACGAACAGACGGACACAGTAGACAGTCGAGTTGTACTGATTTATCGTCAGCTGATTGGATTATCGACTGTCGTGTGTGTGTGTGTGTGTGTGTGTGTGTGTGTGTGCTTTCAGTCTTTCAGTTTCAGCTTTCACTGTGTCCACTACAGACAAAACCTGGCATCTGGGAACTGTGATGTGAAACTGTCATAAACAACAGTGTTTGATGGCAGAAATAACCCTGACCTTTTGTGCCTGTGTGTGTGTGTGTGTGTGTGTGTGTGCGCGCGCACGCGCATCTGCGTGTTTTGTGCATGAGGAGACGGAGATGGACTTGCCAAATCCTTCCAGAGTCGACTCAGTGTGTACAAAGACGAAGCGTCGGAGTTAGTCATCATAAAGTGAAATGAATTATCGACTTCCTGTCGGCTCCTCGGCGCGACCGATCCGAGCTTCTTCCTCTGAAACAGATCAGGCCTCGTCAATAAAACACGGCCTGGGACTCGGTGGAGCCGCTGCCGCCGCCGCTCACTGTCCCTGAGTCAAAATGGCTGAAAAGGTGTGAACATCTCTTTTTATCGGTTATATTTTGCCATTTCTTCAAGGAATAAATTCCAAGCACTTCTGTTTCAAAACAATTTATTTATAACTATATATATATATTTTTTTTTCCCACATGGACCAACTAAAAACAGATTTTCTGCACTAACATTTGAGGTATTGTACATGTCGAGTTCTCTTTAGACACTTTAGAGCAATTAGCACCACTTCTTACTCTTTCAGTTTCACGCGTACTTTCGATAGTTGGTGTCAGATCACTGGTTTTGTTTTTTTTATTTTATTTTATTGTTTTCAAACATCACTAACTTCAGATGATTACGACACTGGTGATAGTTTCGAGAAATTTCTGCACTATGTGTGAACTTTATGTTTTCTGGATGTTATGTTAAAGTTTATTTTTGTTTTAATGGTTCGTGCTGTGTATTACATTTTCTCTGACTTATTCGAGGGAGAATGAGCCCAAGCGGGGTTTTAGAAAAAGCGTCTGATCTTAGAGGAGGTGAAGCGAGAGTCTCTCCCACAGCTCCGACAGAAAACAACGCTGATTTCATTTGAGCAGCCGGGTTGCAGAGCCCCCCCACCTCTGGAACGCTGTGAACTCCCAGGCGGATTTGCAAACGTTGAGAAATCAGTAATGCAGCGGGATTGACTTTTTCCATAGCCGCTTTCTTTTTTCCCCGTCTCCGAGCAGGCTGTGCTGACTCATGTGCTCTGCCGAAGCGGAACGACTCCTCCGAATAAGTCTTTACACTCGAGCTGTGCGGTTTAATCGATCTCCTGCTGGTGGATTCAGTGAACGGTTTTCAATTCAGAATCGATTCACACTTTTTGTGTTTATATAAACTTTATAATGTTAAATAGTCTATAATTGACGTCATTCTAAACATTTTGCTCACGTTTTGCAAGAGTATCGCTTGTTCTTCTTTTATGAGCGGGTTGGTGCGCTAGTGCCATCTACTGGACAGAAGTGTGGAGAAGAAGATCGGCAGGGAAAAAAGATTCACCCTTTGTACGAGACGCGGCATTTAAACAACCGACAGGACGAGTTGTGGTAGTTTATAAACCTTCTAAGCTATAAAAAATATACTGCAGCTGCTTGAGACAAGTGCTATGGAATTGAATCAAATCACAATGCCTGAAAATCCAAACGACTCGACAGTTTAGCCATGATTCACAGCTCCGCTTCACACAGGAGTTGAAAAATGTAGCATTACAGGCGTGTACCCGTGTGCATCCTTTCCCATACCATACCGGGTGTGAGTTATTTAGCTTTTTCTGACCTAACTGAGGAAAAGCAGGTGTTTAGGGGAAGGGACGCTTTCTCACCAGCTTGTCCTAGACGAGTTCGAGCTTGACAAACATTACATCCTCTCCCTCCTGTTAGGAAATCAGCGGTAGTCCATCTGCCCCTGATAAAATGTTCTCTGCCTGGCCATGAGGGCGCCTGGTGCATGCTGGTCAGTGTGTGCTGATGTTTCCAGCTGTTCAAATGCCTCCCGTTCCTTCCCAAAGCAAATGGCTCACACATTAACACCTCACTCGTTGTAATTAACGTGGACTTCTTTTTTTTCCACCATCATCTGATTTGTGCCTTCAAAGAAATGAATCTGTACTAATCAGTGTTTGTTTGACCTGATGTCTACTTTAATAACCTTTCAAAGGAAAGTCATTTTTAGTAGCTGATAAACACCGTCTTGTTATTCCGCAGAAATGATGATGTGTAATAAAAACTTTTACAAAGTGTTTAAACAACAAGTACATAAAAAATAGTGTGTCGTGTTAAAATGCAAATTGAAAGCCTCACCTTTTAAAGCTGTGGAATTTCAGTCTGCAGAAATTTTCTTAAAGATATTGCTTTGACAGTCTGATCTGATAAATATTTAATAACGGCTATCACTGGTTCTTCAGACTAATTAGCATCGTAGAGTATGTTTCTTTACAAATTCTGTGACTTCTAAATGTTTCCATTTTTTTTTCATTCCTCTGGTGACTGTAAATATGTGAACGTTTCAGATTAACTGTATTACTGTACATAAGAACTCTATAAATTCTTTAAAAAAAATGTTCACTGCTGTTTTTAATACTCTAATACGATATCTAAAAGTCTACTGTTGAACAATTGCTCTGTTACTACTTTTATGGTTGGGATTTTATTTTCATTAAGTAAACCATGATTTTTAATCTTATAGAAATATTGCTTTGCGAGCCGCTCGCTCTTTACATTGCAAAAAATAAATGACTTAGCATTTATCTTAAATCTTAGGAGGTGAAATATTCCAGAATATTGCCAAATCTTGTAAATTTCTTACAATAAGTTTACAGCAAACCAAATAAAGGTAAGTCCCTGACTTAGAAACATTCTAGCTATGAATTTCCCCAGATATAAGAACGGACCGGTACAATCGCGGAAGTGGCTCACATGTATTGTACAAAAAAATAGACACTGCAGTGACCAGATACCAATATTGACAATTATATACAATATTTTCAGTGTGTGTCTAAAATGTCTAAAGTCCGGTGTATTGCTGCAGGATATGTTGTATATATACAGTGTATTATATATTATATAGAGCGGGAGAAATTAATCGGCCTCACCGGTTTCAGTGAATCAGTCCGGAAGCACGATGATGGATGATATGTCTGTCCTGTAAAGCTGTCCTGATGGAGAATAATCCTAATTTCGGGAGAATCAGCGACAGAGTTCACAGTCCAATACAGCTCAAAATATTAAGAAAATAGAGTAGAGTGGAAAACCGAGACGAAATGTCGTCTGGGATTCCCCTCGCGATTTAAATGTGCAGACACAACATTTCAGTGAGAGATTCATTTCCCTAGGTGCAGTTACAGTTTTTAGCCACACGATGACAGTGTAGGGAAAGGGGACAGAGGTTCAGTCCAGTGGATTGGTGTGCTTTATATTGTATATTCGTGTCAAAGGTGTACAAGACTCACTTTGTCGGACTTAGGAACAAATCAGACTTAGGAACGTGCTCCTGAAACAGAACTCATTACTAAGTCTTATACCTGTATGAGATCGTTGAGCTTTTTTCTAGTCATGTTACTAAAAATACAAGTGAAATTTTCTTATTTTATTGGCTCATAATTTTGCTTCTTTCATGAAATAGGTTTCCAAAGCTAGCAACATCATCTGCCAAAAAAAAAGAAAGTTTCACTTCAACATTTGACTAGAAGAAAGATCAATAATCTTAATATTTAGTTTGTTGGAATCTTATTTTAAGAAAGTGTAGATAAATTCAACTATATTCATGATGTTTCCACTAAGATCTAGCCTTCCAGAATCAGATATAAATAGTAGAAGATTTCTGTAAGCATTACAGCTTACGCACACAAGATGACTTTAGTCAGCACTGAAGGGGGTAAAGAGTTATGCTGTCACAACTTAAATAATAAATTCATTTAAAGAAAATAATTTATTAAATAATTGTTTATCAGTGTTTCCTCAAAAAATAAAGTTATTTGCTGTTGTGTGACATTTTCGTGGCGAATTAATGCAGGTTGTTGAAAACTGCTTATTGTGAAAACTTTCAAGGGGTGAATATCAATGCGAACTATTATAAATAAATTATTGTGTTATAATCTGTTATAAACTGCCTGAAACTGTACAGGTTTCTCTCGTCCATTAAGAGGTGACTCTCGAACGAGATGATCTCTGATCAGTGTGTGTGTGGTTTACCGTAATCCTATAGTTGGAAATACTTGATACATATTGAACATATTAATACATTTAGACTTTTTTTGTAGTCTATAAATAATACTAGATTTGAAGAAGCACTGTGGAATAAATGAAACTGATAAATCTATCTATTTATTTGTATCTATCACAGGATGGCTTTTATAATTTGTCAGGGTCCAAACTGTTTTGTTTGTAACAAGAAAGTTGGAAGCCTATCAATTATTTTTGTGTGTAAATCTCACGGGGGATTGCGAGTTTAAAAAGGCAGTTACTACGCTTACTACACTATTTAGCATTAGTGACAGAAACCACATCGGGAAAGCTATTAGAGATTAATAACCTGGTGCGGCTTGAGGCGGGCATGAGATGAATTCGGCAGGCCGTTTTCTCACATGGGAATTGGCCGATATAAATTTCCGTTACATGGCAGCGCAATCTGAACACCAAACACTTTATTATTGTGATTGTGATTGAATGCATTTGACGCAGGGGGAGGGAGGGGGGTGGGGGGTTATTTCTTTATTTCTTGCCTGATGCGAGTCACTGTGATCATTTTGCCCCACGACAGAGACGGGCTTCTACTGTACTTCCTGTGGATGACTTTGAGCTCAATTTTGAAAGGCGCCCTCCGCCCCGTCTCTACCCCAGGAGGACCTTTTATTCAGTGAAGATATGATCCATATAAAACAACCCCGGTGCCAAGTGTGCACTCACATCGTCATCTCTGTCCGCCCTGATACCCCAAACCCCCCTTAACCACCTTCCACTGACAGTCAGTCATGTCTCTTCTTCATTGTACAATACATTCATCTGCAATCCTTACATTTACGTTTCTTTTTCCAGCCGTCCTGAATATCACTGCTGTTGTCACACCACATGTCTCTATATTTAACTTGGCTGGAGTACGACGTCTCTCGCACACACACACACCTACAGCATAGTACACACAAAGAACTGAGCTGATGTGGGAGCCACAATCGGCCCTTTCTTCACATCGAGCCTGGCTCGTTTCCATGAATTAATACTCATGACTCTTATTATCGCTGCGTTTCCTCCAGGTTGCCTTTCGCTGGTCTTTTAGTGAACTCTGATATTTAGTTAATCAGACATCAGCGTGAGCAGCAGCTCCTGACGATCTGCCAGAGGCTTCAGCTGACTACAATAACAACAGTGTGAGCTTTCAGTTTGCTGTGAGGAAGGTGAAGGAGAAAGGAACCTTTTTTTTTATTTGTCTTTTTCCTTCATGATGAACTTTTAGTCTGGAATACATGTCATGTTATTAGACGTGTATTAGAAATTCACCTCATGTGGGTGAGAAGAGAAGAGTGAATTCAATTTTTCCGGACAAATGGGCCATCTGGTGGAGAAGCCTAGAGCTAAACCTAATGTTCTAACACGGGGGAAAACCGCTGAAAAATATTATGCGTTGGTGTTAGCTGGATTAATCCAGTTAGTCTAGTGTGGTCTAATTTAATCTGGCAACTTAGAATTTTAGTTTATGCATAAACTTCTGCTCATCTGTATGTGACTAACTGAGGTGTAATGATTTAATCTGATATTCTAACTGGATTCTTAGAAAACAAAAAGTCAGATAAGAGTAAATCATATAAATTTAAATATGCTATGAACTAAAATTGTGCATAATAATAATAATAATAATAATAATAATAATAATATTATAAGTGTAAACTTTTGCTATGAATAAACATTTTTTGTAAATGTACTACAGGTTTACCATCACTTGAAATAAACACACACACACTGTACAATATACTGGACTTTGGACATTTTATACATTTATACATAAACACTGAAAATATTGTATATAATAGTAAGATACACTGCAGTGTTTAGTTGTTGTACACATGAGCTACTTCCATGATATTGTTCGCACCTACTAATAGATGCGGTCCGTTTCTATCTGCAGCAATTTGTAACTTGAATATTTGTAAGACCTGTATATAAAATCTCAACAAAAATAAAATCTACTCGTATGTAACTAAGTGAGGTGTAATGATTCAATCCGATATTCTTACTGGATTCTTACAATAATTTGACCAAAATACAAAAAAGCCAAAAAAAGAGTAAACAAAATAAATATATTATTATTATTATTTTTTTTTTTTTATTAGTTTTAAAATAAAATGAATAAATAATAGTAAAGCTTTGTAAGATTGCTATGAACAAACAGTTTATAAATGTACTAAATGATGTAAATTTCACTTGAAATAAAAATACATATATAATATATACAGTATATAAAATCTCCCCAAGTTTTTTTACAATTCTCACATAAAGGTGTAAGCATCTCTACAACATGTGTCGGTTGTTGTGATGTGGATCTGTTAATCACTAGATAATTCCCAGTGACGGTGCGAAGCTCTTGAGGAAGTAATCTGATCACGTGACCTGCGTGCTGTCTATGTACTTTGTATTCTCTAAGCGTTATCTCCAGGAATCTCCGGGGCTCTAACACTGCATCAGAATTAGACACACACCTCCCGGGATGCTGATTTCCACAATGTGAATCACATTTTTGCATCGCGGTGCAGTGTGACACCGTAAGTTATTACACCTCCAGAAAGTAATCTTGCAGAATTTTATAATCCGCTGCACTCGTCTGTTCGTCAGTAAAAGCAAAGTGAAAACCACAGTTGCTTGGAGATAGAAAAGAGTTTCTGCTTTTCCTTTAAACTTTGGAATGGTCCTGATAGGAAAGTCGTCTCAGTTCTCTCACCCTTTGATTGTTTCTTTTGGACCGAACCGTGTTTTGTTGCCTTAGAAACACTGTGCGTCTCCTCGGTCCAGTGTCTACAGTCGAAATACTCACAGAAGGAATATTACGAGAAACACTCCAAAGTCTGGAGACATGATTAATCCTCGTAATGTTGACAAAGTCAAGCTGGGGGTACAGTTTAAATTAAACATACGAGTACAAACACTGTGGCCAAGTTCTCATTCCTGAACATGGGTGTTATTGACGCCCAGTTGGGTCATACAGTCTTGGTGCAGGTCTGGTGTGAAATATCCTGACACGTTCTCCTTCCTTTGTCCTCTTCTTCCCCCCTGTTGAGCCGAATAGACACTTTTCCTCCTGTCACACCTCCCTCATGTCCCTGTCTGATCTCTCCCTCGAGTACACGACTCTAAAGGTCCCAGCTTTAGATGTTTACGTATGCTCATGGTGTTTCTCCTTCTATAAAAAAAAAAAAAAGGAATCAATGTCATATGTGCACTTTCAATTTTCAACGTTGGAAAAGCCTGCTGTAAATCACACATCTCACTGATCTTCTGTTTCCTGAAAACACAATACTCGTCACTTTTTAACCGGCGTGTAACATCTGCGTGAGAATTGCATCGCTGCGATGATTTGCGAAGCGTGCTTTAGCATTTGCATGATGAAAACAGTCGGAAGTGAAATAGTGCTTGGATCATTTGTGTTAATGTTGTGGGGTCGGAACAGAGAATCTACGGTACAGCGGACTGGGTTCATGATTTTTACTCTTGTGCTGCATTTACTGTTAAACTTTTCCATTTATTTGGGAAATATGACTGATAATGCAAAATATCTTTTTTATGTCGTAAAGTATCACATAGCTGTCTGACTAATGATAACTGAAATCACCCAATCAGGTCTGATCAAAAGTTTACACATCCTTGAATGTTTGGCCACATTATAAACACAAGGGTTGACACACACGCACGCACACTTAATGGCTATTAAAGGGACGTTTCCACACCCGTCACTCACTGTACAGTAATTGTAATTTGTTTCTTAGCTCATAAGGTGATGCACTGACTTGGCTGGATCATATGGAGAAGACAAAAGAACCACCAATGGACCTGCGTAATAAGGTAGTTGAACTTTCTAAAGCAAGAAAAGAATATAAAGTGATATCTCATCATTTGAAGATGCCTGTCAGTACTGATGAAACTCTGACAAAGAAATGGAAAATATGAGGTCCTGTTGATACGGTCAGGGAGACCAAGAAAGATTTCACTCACTGCTGCCAGAAGAATTGTTCGGGACACAAAGAAAAACCCACAAACAACTTCAAAAGAAATACAGGCTGCTCTGGAGCACAAAAAGGAGGAATACAAATGACCTGCATGGTGGAGCAGCCAGGAGAAAGCTCTTAATGCGCCCATGCCATGCCATAAAAAGACCTGCGTGCAGTACGCCAGACACCTAGACAAAAGACGTGTGGAGAGATGAGACCAAACTTGAACTTTATAGTCACAACCATAAGCGCTATGTTTACAGTGAAAAGTACACCCTCCCCACTGTGAAGCACGGTGGAGGATCTTCTGTGTTTTTGAGACGGTCTGAGCTCCAGTGCCACATGGAGGGACGTTAGTGAGAATTGCTAGCAAGATGAATGCAGCATGTTATCAGAAAATACTCACAGACCATTTGCATTCTACAGCACGAAAGTTGCGCATGGGACGCACCTGGACGTTCCAACATAACACTGATCCAAAGCACAAGGCCAAGTGTCTACGGCAGATAAAGGAGAAGGTTCTGGAGCAGCTATCACTGACCTCAGGATCATTCTGCCACTTTGGGGAGATCACAAACATGCAAGACGACCAAAACATTTACAGGAACTGGAGGCATTTTGCCAAGAAGAATGGGCAGCGATACTACCGGAGAGGATTAAGGACCTCGTACACAATTATTACAGAAGGTTGCATGCCATCATTGATGCTAAAGAGCCCAATACACAATATTAAGAACTAAAGGTATGAAAACTTTTAAACAGGGATTATGTCCTTATTTTCTTTATTGTCAGGTTTTGTTTGATGATTGTGGCATTCTGTTACATCTTATATAGGAACTTGAGTCCTTTAAGAAATAAAATACATTTGTTTTGCCTTCTCACTCATGCTTTCTTTAAAAAAGGTCTCCAGACCTCGTCACCCAGTATCAGTACCTGACCTCAGTAATGCTCTTGTGGCTGAACATTGGGTGCCCGTATACTTTTGGCAATGTAGCGCATGTTAGACTCATTGTTCTGGAACAAGATGGGTTTGATCTATTTTTTATTATGAGCGCCCACTGATCAGAGCTCACCTCTCATAGCTTTATTTAAATACTCATACAACTACTACAATTATTATTATTATTATTATTATTATTATTATTATTATTATTATTATCAGTTTAATCTGTAATGAAAGAATACGAAAACTCTCAGAATGGGCATCTTTAGCTCAGCACCTTTATTATAGAAAATGTCCACCCGTCTTTTATTATCTTGTTTCTCACTCAGGAAATACGTCAGCTCACTCGGAGCTACCGACATCCGCTCGGATGCACTGATCTTCACATTCTTTTTACGTATCATTCTTACCCAGCTATCGCGCCTGTGTATGGTATATATATCGCACAATATGTGCGCCGCATCTCGCGCTAAAGAGACGCACAGGAAGTGAGTCGGTATTGGGAAATACCAAGTTCACACACATAGGGGGGTCTCTTAGATACGATTTATATGGTCATAATTTTATAGCAAAATACACTTGAATTGTCGTCAGTACGTTTTATAAAGTCGTTTAATAGGTGAGTATTGTATAATATGATATAAATGTTTACCCCACGTCATGTTCCTGATGCCAGGTCGGTGAAGTCTGGTTTCCCTCAGATGGTTCGTTCCTTTTCTTGCCGCTAGGTGGTGCGTGCCGGCGGTGCTGCACATGGTCCTGAGAGAAAAGCTCGTGTAACAGAGCGCGGTAACATTAGCGGTGCGGGATAATTCACCTCGATGAGAGGCACGGAGGAAATGGAGGCTGAAGTGGAGTTTGATGAAGGCGAGGAGCCCTCGTTCAGCGACCCCGAGGACTTCGAGGATGACATCAGCGATCAGGGTAGGGCTTTATCCAGACCCGCGCCATCACGCACGAGCTGCAAATAAACTCCAAAATCCAGGCTGAAAAGCGTTCATTTATCAAACTAAACTAGGTTCGCTTTCCACAGGTTTCTCAGACTGTTTCTGACGTGCACACTCATGTGCTGATATACATTCTGGTTATCTAAAACGAGACGATTTCATGGCGCTTAGGCCCTGGGCTGAGTCCCAAATGACGCTATAGTAGTCATATAGCGCGCTGCTGAGTGTGCTCGTGCTGTTCCGTCAGGCTGTGTGGCGGTAGTGCACTTGTGTAGTGAACAGGTCGCGGTTTGGGACGCAAGCTTACCAACATGGCGTCCTGAGCTGACACGGTTAGCTTAGCGCTCTCTAACCGTGCATGAACCGTGCTAGCTTTGTGTTAAGTATTCTGATTCTGACGAGATTAGCTTTAGGTTTGGAAACGTGAGCTGTGAGAGTCGGTTATTTGTCTTATCTACCCTGAAGTAGCACCACCCTGGCGCCTCGCCCCCTCCTCCAGATAACACATATGCTTTTAGTTTCTGCACCTCATTTATCTGCACATTTTTCCTCTTTTTGTTTATGTTGATTATTATTATTATTATTATTATTATTATTATTATTATTATAACAACCAGTATACCTGTAGTGAAGTGGTCACAATGACGCGCGCTCTCCGCTCTTTACAGAGGAAGCTAGCTAAAGCACGCGCAAATAAATTGCTGCTAGGTGGCGCCAAAGACTCGTTTGTATATTATTATTATTATTATTATTATTATTCATACTGTTATTTTAATTTCAAATAATTATTTAAGTAAATAAAGTTGTTTTAGGTTAGAAAATAGTAGTGTAATTGATTTCTTGTAGAAAGAAGACTTTAGTTTGTTTAGTAACTAAACTTACTCTTATTTTGAAAAAAAAAAAAACTTTCAGGAATGCAGTTAAAAAAGGATATTGCATAATATTGTGAAGGAAACGGGGACTTGATTTAATTATAAGAAGTGAGTTTGAAATGCTGACTGGGTGGGTTTGGTCGAGAAATGGTATGCCGGTACGTCTTCATTCACTTGTATAGTGGTTGTGATGTGACCTGGAGCGCTGTACCGAGTTCAGGACAATTACTAACACCTGCTTAAAAAAATTCACTAGATTTTACATTAACCTGTCAGTAAGTCTCTAAAAGGGTCTAAAATGTAGTGAGTCACCATGTCTGTATATCTCCTATATCACTGAGTTTAATTTCTGCCCCTGCAGAGCTGCTGGAAGATATCCTGAGAGAGCAACCTCAGGAGGCCGATGGCATCGACTCCGTCGTCGTCGTCGACAACGTTCCCCAAGTAGGACCTGATCGTCTGGAGAAACTAAAGAACGTCATCCACAAGATCTTCTCCAAGTTCGGCAAAATCACCAACGAGTTCTATCCAGAAGCAGACGGAAAGACCAAAGGGTAAATAAGAAGGTGTATAATATACTTGTGTGTGTATCAGGTGGCTTTACAGAACATTTTTTTTTATCCAGAGGTGGCAGTGATGAGAAGAAAAGTCTCTGTTAGGGCACTCCAACAGTTAAGCAAGCGTTTAAGATAACACCTGACTTCCTCCAGTGATGTATAATTGAGGAAAACACTATCTGCCATTTTTGCTTGCGTGAACTCTCAGATGTAGCAGTGAGATGAGGGTATACCATCCCTCCCTCCTGAGAGAGCATGGGCGATCTGCTCTCTGATCCAGTCTCTCCCAGCAGCAGACGTCTGTGGGATCACCCAGGAACTCGAGATCTCCACATAACACGCTGAACACATTTCTGCACCACTCAGGAGCCAAATCTGATCTATAGGCCCTGAAGTGCAGACGTTAACATGTTCTAAAGATAAACCTGTCTGTTTTTAGTCCGCTAGTGTCATATAGTGTGTTAAGGTGTAAATATAGGCAAAACTACACAACATGAGGATGGAAATCACCAGGGACCAGCCAATACGATATCACGATATCTAGGAGCCCATTCGATTGGTGTTGTACCAATCAACATCACGGCTTTATAAATACTGGGTACAAATTTGTTTTTATTTAATTTTTTCAAGACTGTTACAACGACAACAAACTTATAAAATAATTTGCTTGTACCAAACAGGATGATGCGCTGCCTGCTGTTATGTGAATAGTTTAGAGACCACCACCTGTAGGGTGATGGAGAAAAATCTATAACAGTTTTGTGCATCTGCGCCATGACTGTGTCTGTTATTAAATGACTAGATCGACTTGTTCAAGCTGCCTGATGTTCTCTATTTATATCTTAACATTTCTCCCTGGGCTTTTTCCTCCTTTTTTTTTTTTTTTTTTTTTTTTTTTGCCTTTGTTAATTTTCGCTGTATATGAGAGATGGAGACGTGTATTTATCTACATTCCAGGTACATTTTTCTGGAGTATTCTGTTCCGAGTCATGCACAGGAAGCGGTGAAGAACGCCGATGGCTACAAGTTGGATAAACAGCACACGTTCCGCGTCAACCTGTTCACCGACTTCGACAAGTACGATGCGTTTCCTTTGTCTTTCTTGCACCCTGTATGGAAGAAAATAAAGCTATTATTCTTTTGTCTGTAATGAAATGTTGTTTTTGTCTGTAATTTGTCTGGTGATATACGATAAGTAAGCTAGTGACTCATGACGTGATTTTGTCTTTTCCTTTTTTATATTGTGCACAATGAAGATGTTGAAGAATTTATTTGCTTTAATGGAGTTTGTGTTCATTATTCAGGTACATGACTATCAGTGATGAATGGGAACCCCCGGAGAAGCAGCCCTTTAAAGATTTTGTGAGTATCTTTTACACTATGTGAGGAAAAGCAGATTGGTCCTGGACTATCTTTCTTGTGCTGTGTGTGTGTGTGTTTGTGTGAGGAAATATTTAGACATTTTGAGGTCAGAATGTTGCGAAGGAAAGATTTTTATAACGTTCTTCAGGCACTGTTTGTGTGAAACAGCTTTGTAGTTCGTTCCCATGGGAGACAGACGTTAGATTAACTGTAAGATAAGAGATGAGATGAGATGTACCTTTGTTCGTCCCACAGTGGGGACATTTTTGTCACAGCCGTGTAGAAAAATGTGCAGATAGTAAGTAGAGACGGTCCAGTGTATAAACACAAAAGGAAAGAGAAACAATACACTGGTTACACTTTTAAACACATTGCACTAGGATAATACTGCACAGTTTAAAATTATTGCACAAAAATGTATGATATTGTAACTGTTGTAAATTTTGTAAAATTCAAGATATTGAAGCGCATGATTGTGATGTCTTTAGTTATGAATCATGATTCTTCTTGTGTCGATTAACGTGTCCCTTTTTAATTTTAAATGATTTATTATATTTATAATGAGGATGCACCAGTCGATCGGCCAGTGATGGGTTTCCTTTTTGATAACCGATATTCTGATGCATTTCAATCTGCTTTTTTAAGTGCATTTTATGGTGTTAAAAAAACCCTCAGATTTGCCGTTTTCTCCAAACTCCGCAAGCAAATTAGTTTCAAATTCACTCATTATACACACTTGCACCATTTAAAAACACGGTAAGACATAAAAAATTTTTTTTAAAGGATTAATGACCGACCAGATGCACACGTCCTCCTCAGTTTTAGTATTATTATAGATGTATTTATAAACAGTTGTAGTGACACTGTTGTTTCCCCGTACACTGATTTGTTTGTTTCAGCACGGCCACAGTATCAATACTGACCTCAGTGTATTAATGTTTTATTGTTTAACATGGGGAAAGTCTTATTTAATTCCATGCAGAGCATTAACTCTCTCCCTCACTCGCTTGTGTAGATGAACACAGGCATTTGTCTATGATTAACCCTGCCCCTGCATGTGCACATATCAGCTGTGCACACGAAGTGAACATGTCAGTTAATTTTTTGGGGGGGGAAATCAGTTTTGCTCTGTGTGAGAATAAATGCAGTGGAAGTGGATTGTACGCAGGCAGAGTCAATCCGGTGTTCATGAAAGGAATCGCAGGGACCCGACGCTTCGTGTTATTAGTGAGTGTGTACAGATCCTGGTTAGTAAGGAAAGCTAACGTAACGTAGACTGCAGCTTCTCATGTTTGTGTCATAGTGTTTCTGATGCACACGTTTCTCCAGGCGATATTCAGATCTTCCAGTCTCTGCTGAAGGCGGGTGTGTTTAATTCTGATGATTGTTGCCCCACAGGGGAATCTGCGCCACTGGATGGAGGACCCGGACTGCCGTGACCAGTACAGCGTGATCTACGATTCTGGTGAGAAAACCGGCATCTTTTCCAACGACGTCAAGGAACCCATTGAGGTGGAGGAGAGGGCGGTAAGAAATGTTTACTTCTCTCCTGTTCTTCGTCTAGTGCACACTGGTGTACTGTGTGCTTTTTTAAAAAAATATATATATAGATCTAATGATCACATGTTTTTCTTTCAGCGCTGGACAGAAACGTACGTGCGCTGGTCTCCCAAAGGCACCTACCTGGCCACGTTCCATCAGCGAGGCATCGCACTGTGGGGCGGCGAGAAGTTCAAACAGATTCAGAGGTTCAGCCATCAGGGGGTGCAGCTAATCGACTTCTCCCCTTGTGAGAGGTTTGTGGAGATTACATGGCCTGTGTAGAGTGTAAGGGGGTGTGTGCGTGTGTTTGCGCCATCCTAAGAACGTTGAGCAGTGAGACCCTCATTGAAATATGGGAACTTTGACACAATAAGTGCTTCACACACTTACAGCCAGGCACGGTTTCCCTGACAAGGCAATACTCGTCTCTCCGTTTGTTTTTACAGTTAGACGGGGGCATTTGTGTAATTCTTATAGATCTGATGTGTATCGTGTATTCTGCGAGGGCACAGTTTCACAAGAAAGGAATAAAACAGGGGCGTTCTGAGTGTAAGAACACAGAAGAGGAAGGGGCGAAATAATAGGGATTGCCGTTGAAATGTGCTACAAACCTGTCCTGGGTGACCAGAGGCGACCTGGTGTAATATTATTGTGATAACTCTGTGCTGATTCAAATTTTATTTTAATTCAGTAAGTGTCATGTTTTTTTTTTGTTTTTTGCATCTTGATTGTCAGATTTTGTTATAATTCTGAACAAACTTTGCAAATAATTAGCTCCTCCCACACAGGAAGCCATGCCAGCAACATTTTAATCACCTCTAATAATAATCAATAATTATTATAAAAGGTAATTCTCTCATGTAACTTTACAGCACAGGGAAATTATTTCTTTCTTTCACCTACCCCAGTCATGAAGCTGGGGTCAAAGGGCAGGGTCAGGATACCGCTAGATTTGCCCATCATTCTTGCTCTGTTGTTGCTTTTTTTTTCAATTGGATTCAAGATCATTAACGTTTACGGTCTGATTTGATCGTGAACAGCTATATTTCTTACAGGTTTTAAAGTATTAAAACTACTGAAAATATTTAATAACCATTGAAGTGCTACATGTTTAAACAAAAAAATATCTGCACTGTGTAGGAGACACAACATTTTTTTCCTCCATATTGGTCTTTAGCTCCTTGGTCTAGTAGGTGGCAGTATTGCACTAATCACCCATAAAGTCAAAAGATGTAAAGAATGTGTGACCGATCCGAATGTCACAACTCTAGTTGGTAAAGCTGAACAAGAATATTGTAGTAATTTTCATTGCAACTTTTTTCTTTTGTGATGAATATCTATCTAGCATATGTAATGCTATAGGTGGTTTTTCCTGCATTTCTAAAGGATAAGAATCTTTTACAGTAGATCAATAATCATCTAACCTCTCGTACCTTTGGGATGTTTTCATTTACTGCAGGCTGGCCATCACAGTTTGTGTTAAGATTATTTCCATGGTGTTTAATGTTAACTGGCTTTCTTAAAACAGAAAGGAGAGATTTGACTGATGGGAAGGTTTATGATTCAGAATTAGTTTGCACTTAAATTATTTACATGAATGTTAAATGATGTAAAAGCACCAAATTTCAGAAAAATATACCCCAGCATTTGCAGAAAATACAAACCGCTTCCATTTTCTGCAAAGTGCTTACAGAAGCGGGTTTTTTTCTTTTTTCTTTTGAAAGTGTGGTGCAATAGTTTGGCAGGAACTGAAGATCTAAACAGTCAACAAGTTGCACAGCATTTCAGTAGCTGTAGTTTTGCAAATGCACTTACAATACTGTTCTTGCAAGAACTACTCTAGCACAGCTGAGCTTTGCGTGTTAAAATAACAACTGACTTGTTGTTGTTCATATGTGTTATAATCTCCATTATAGTTCTAGAATGTAGAAAATAAATTCAACCTTGTCCAGACTTTTGACTGTTACTGTATGTGGACCGTAATCTTCCACTAATAATCCGAATAACAGCCCAGTGGGAATATCTGCATGAGCATTGATCTCAGTCAGGATCAGAATGAACTCTCATATGAAAAAAAAAAGGGGTGTCTAAACTTTTATTAATCTATCTGATATATGGGAATATAAGTCATGTAAACACTTGATCTGATAGTTTCTCTCTCTTATTGGTATAGTAATATTTATACTTGCACATGTTTTGCCCGTGTCGGTGTAACATTGGGTGATGGTGACATTTAGCTTAACTCCAACTCAGAGAGAACACATGACTCCTCCAACTGGTCTTTACCTTCATCCACTGGAGCTCTGGCTGAGGGAGGAGCACTGTTTGGCCCTCCGTGTAACATGTAGTAAAATATCTGACCGGTTATAGATGAGGCTACATTCTTGTGAGCGATCATAAACCAGAAGGCGGGGTTTATTTTATTTATTTATTGATAATGATGGAAAGCCTAACCTCAGAGTTGTATAATAAACACTTCTTGTGCTGTTGTATTCCCGTCAGATTAAACACTTGATTCTGCCGTGTCCTCTCCAGGTACGTGGTCACATTCAGTCCCCTGATGGACACGAAGGACGATCCTCAGGCCATCATAATCTGGGATGTTCTGACCGGCCAGAAGAAGAGAGGCTTCCACTGCGAGAGCTCCGCCCACTGGCCCATCTTCAAGTCAGTATATGTGCATTTTTCAGGGCAGTGTGTACCCTGTGTGATGGTTTGTTTATTTGGTTGAGATCGTTTTTTCTTTTTGTTTTAAATCTTCAGGTGGAGTCCGGATGGGAAGTTCTTCGCTAGAATGACTCAGGACACCCTCAGCATCTACGAGACACCGGTGTGTTGCTCATTACCAGACCTTGTGTTTTCTTTTTTCTCACTTACTTATTGATCTACAGATTTCTCTCTGTAGTCAGTGTGATTTATTTTTAGGTTTATTTTAAATTTTGTCTGAACGTTTTTGCTTTTCTTCCATAGTCGATGGGTCTTTTGGATAAGAAAAGTTTGAAGATCAATGGAATTAAGTAAGTTAAAACTGTAAAGCATGGAGAAAATGAAGTAGTGATGGTATATTGTACTATTTATTTATGTTTGGGTGGCTAAACTTTATGACCTGGTTTTGTAAACACACTCCCTCATTTTGTTAATCCTGTACAGAGATTTCTCCTGGTCTCCCGGCGATAACATCATCGCGTTCTGGGTTCCTGAGGACAAAGACATCCCGGCGAGGGTGACCCTCATGCAGCTCCCATCCAGGAACGAGATCCGAGTGCGCAACCTGTTTAACGTTGTGGATTGCAAACTTCACTGGCAGAAGAACGGCGACTACCTGTGCGTAAAGGTGGACAGGACTCCTAAGGGAACACAGGTACGAAGCCGGCTTATGTTAAGTGTCTCGGGTCTGGGTCAAATACTGAGAAGTTTCTGATACGGATATCATGAAGAATCGTTGTCGCTTTGCTCCGTCTGGAGAGATGATTTGTTCTAAGCCGTGCCGTTTTCACTTTAGGGAATTGTCACAAATTTTGAGATCTTCCGGATGAGGGAGAAGCAGGTTCCTGTTGACGTTGTGGAGATGAAAGGTATAAGTGTGCTCACATTATCACCTGTATGCCTCCTCTTATTATATTCACTTCAATTTTTAACAGTCTATTGAATCTCCTCTTCATTCACTGCTTCTGTATCAGATTCATGACAATCGTGTTTTTTGTCTTTTTTCATGTACTGACATAAATGTGTAGAGAACCTGTAATCCCGGCTTGATGGACTAAAGTTTGGTTTTATTTCTGCATAATCATGTTGACATTCAGGCACTTTTATTATCTCCTGACACTATTAAGAGTATTCCCCTGTACATTAAGTAGATAGATAGGTGTGCGTTATTGATCCCATGAGAGAAATTGTTACAGCAGCAGCAGGTTACACAAACAATAGTACGGAGAAAAAGAAAAAAGGAGGGTGGGTGGGTAGAATGTACTGCAGATAAAATTTTTTAAAAAAGAAAGAGATGAAATGTGCAAATTGTCAGGGTATGTAGATCATATGAATAAAGAAAATGTCATAAATATCTTATGATCAAACGTGTTTTCTTCTCTGTGCTACAGAGGGCATCATCGCCTTTGCCTGGGAGCCCAACGGGAGCAGGTTTGCGGTGCTGCATGGCGAATCCCCCAGGATCAACGCGTCCTTTTACCACGTCAAGAGCAATGGCAAAATTGATTTGATCAGTGAGTGTATCCATAACGTCTCTGACAACAAATGGTTTTTGTGAAGGACTTGGAACATTTTTCAAAGACGTATAAAATAGACATATATAAAAATAACTTTTTTTTTTCTCCCCCAGAAATGTTTGATAAACAGCAAGCGAACAGCATCTTCTGGAGCCCTCAGGGCCAGTTCTTGGTCTTGGCTGGATTGAGGAGGTTGGTACTCGAGCGTAATTACACATCAAGTCGAGACGTGTTTTGAAGGTTCCACGCTGGTTTTTTGCTGCTCGCTTGAATTAATCTGTTTGTTCCTGGCAGCATGAACGGCGCTCTGGCGTTTGTAGACACCTCAGACTGCACCATGATGAACATCGCTGAACATTACATGGCCTCTGATGTGGAGTGGGACCCAACTGGGAGATTCGTTGTCACCTCTGTCTCTTGGTGGAGCCACAAGGTCATTATTTGAAGAGCGAGCCATTTATTTATTGATTGATTGATTGATTGTTGTCTTCAACTTAATACAAATATTAATACGAATGTAGGTGGACAATGCGTACTGGCTGTGGACGTTTCAAGGGCGCCTGTTGCAGAAAAACAACAAAGACCGTTTCTGTCAGCTGCTCTGGCGGCCTCGTCCTCCGTCCCTCCTCTCCCAGGAGCAGATCAAGGTGAGAGTGCATCGAGATCCACTTTAATAAAACCATCCGTCACCACCCGAAGCCCCAACACTCATAATTTCCTATTTCTCTAAAATGTACCAGGCAATCAAGAAAGACCTGAAGAAATACTCCAAGATCTTCGAGCAGAAAGATCGACTCAGCCAGTCAAAGGCTTCAAAGGTCAGCTCTTTTTTATATACATCTGTGTGTGCATGTATGTATACATATATAGAACACTTTAATGTCTGTCCCGTTGGTCTCTGTATTCGGATCCGGCTGACCGAGTTCTGTCCCATGTGCTGTGCAGGAGCTGGTCGACAAGAGGCGCACAATGATGGAGGATTACCGCAAGTACCGCGAGGCCGCCATGAAGATGTATCAGGAGCAGAGAGATCTCCGCCTCGAGCTCAGAGGAGGTGCGTTCATTACACATTATGCATCCACTTGTTAGGATCTTTTTTTAGATTTCACAAGCAGGAGGGGGGAAAAAAAGGAGAGGTACATACACAATTTTAGCACATGCTTGCCATTTTCATGAGCTAAATATAACAGAATTGTCATCTGACTGGATAAACATGTGCTTACTGAAGTCGAATAACTCCACATCTTGAGTGGGTTTGTCACTGTTTAAGATTAAAGTACTTAAATTGTCTGTATTAAAACTCTTGGATGTGACTGATGTACTGAGACGCATTCACGTTGAAGGAAATAACTTGCTCCGTTTGTGACAGCATTGATTTTGAGAAAACATGGAGAAGTAGAGCTAGTATGTAACTAGAAAAGTATTTGGATGTTAAAAATAACCTTTAAACAGCATATATGCTCATTATCTTAAATCATTTGTCCTCTCGGCAGGTGTGGACACTGATGAACTGGACAGTAATGTTGATGACTGGGAAGAGGAGACCATTGAGTTTTTCATCAATGAAGAAATCATTCCAATTGGAGATCTGTAGTCACACAAGCAGGTAATAAAGTTCTCCGATATCTGCTCTTTGTTACTAACGGAACGAAATACTATGAGCCCTCGTTCTCATTCTGCCTATCTCCTCCAGCAGAACCGTTTTAATTCTCGAGGACCGTGCTTCTCTCCCATCTCTCCAACAAATTCCTTGTTAACATCCAGCCAAGTGCCTTTTAATACTGGTTGCTGTGGAAGGAGAATTTCGTACCACTGTTGGCGTCAGCAGCTGCTGCTGCTGCTTTTTGTTGTTGTTTTGGCCCCTGTTATATCCAGCTTCCGGGAGCATCCACCCATCGATCCTGCCCCCTTCACCCTGAGCAGCACTTGGCCTCTGGTTCTCGCCTTTTGAGCTGAACGTTTACTTCGTCAGAAGGCCCGTAATCATGACTCGGCATGCCACGGAAGGTTTTTACATCTCCACGTGGAAAGACATTCTGTTTCCAGAGATTTTTCATAGGGTTAACACGTACTCTAGCGTGCGCTACAGTGGGCTGTATCCTCCTCCATTCAGATTACCTGATATTAAATGTGCAACAAGGTAATAAAGTATAAATACAATTTAACCTGGTGTTGGTGTGTTTTTAATCTACAGTGAAAAATCATGGGAGAAAAAACCTTCATGGGTTACTGTAGGGTTCTGGGTATCAAACAATAATCTGTTTAATCTGTCTTGTGCTAATGAAACATGCCGGGGCAAATTAAATGCTTTCACAGCATTGCTTAACACGCTTTGTGAGTCACGATCAGTTCGCAAGTATTCTCTTCAACTTTTTTTCTGGCTTGTGGCCGCTGAGTCATCTGATCTCACCCCAGTCAGTGTCTCGCAATGTGTGCCGTATTTGTTTTAAATTGTTTACTTCAAGTCCTTTATCTGATTGTTTTTTCCAACAATTCTACACTATATGGCCAAAAAGATGCCTGATCACACCACACTTGTACAGTGCTGGTCACTCCTGGTTAAGATGTATTCTCAGGCTGCTAATAAAAATTATTATTTATTTAAACAATAGAACCACAATGCAACAAAAGAGAAAATCCAACCCTTTAATTGATGTACAGTAATTCAGCAATAAAAAAATCCCAAATTAAGATTTTTTTTTTTAACACATGAACATCTGGGGTGCCAATAATTATAGACACATGATTTAATGTTTGTAAGCCTCCAAGACAGCACTTAATCTACTACCACATTTCACAAGATTGGAGAATACAGATGGAGGGATCTTTGGACCATTCATCTTTCTAGATTATCCAGAGTCCTGTGTCCTCTATGCACTCTCCTCTTCTACTCACTCCGCAGGTTTTCATTTGGGTTGAGGTCTGGGGACTGAGATGGCCAGGGAAGGAGCTTGATTTTGTGTCTGCTGAACGATTTTTGTGTAAATTTCACCAGGTTTTGGGTCATTATCCTGCTGAAAGACCCAATGACGAACCATCTTCAGCTTTCTGACAGAGGCCATCAGGTTTTGATTTAAAATGCCCAGGTATTTCAGAGAGTTCATGATGCCATGCACCCTAACAAGGTTCCCAGGGCCTTTGGAAGAGAGACAGACCCACAGCGTCACAGATCCTCCACCATACTTCACAGTGGACACGAGGTGCTTTTCCACATACTCATCTTTTGTTTTACGCCAGACCCAGACGGTGCTTTTTTCCAAAAAGATTTATTTAATCTCATCTGACCACAGCACATGGTCCCAGTTGAAGTCTTCGTAAACTCCAGACGTTTGTTTGTGATCTTAGGTGAGAAAAGGCTTTTTCCTTGCTTGCCTCCCAAACATTTTGTTGGTATGTAGATAGCATCTGATCATTCTCTAACAGTGAGCTTTGGAGATGGTTTTACTTCTCTTCCCATCCTCCTCACTCTTGAGATAAACTCTGGTCCTGGTCCAGCCTCGTCACTGTTCCAATTGTTTTAAACTTCTTAATGATTCCTCTGACTGTAGATATGGGTAAGTTTAGGCGAGTGGCTTTTCTCTTGTAGCCATTGCCTGACTTATGAAGGTCGACACACATCTGCCTTACCTGAATGAGGTGGTGTTCTGTGTTGAAGAGTGGATACGAGAAATGGGCCTCTGTGTCACGTCACACGATACTGTTGGGCTCCCAGGCAAAGGCGATGATGCCCTCTGTAGCACAGAGAAGAAAATACGTTTGATCATAAGTTATTTATGATAAACATGTATTATTCTGACATACATACACAGACAATTTGCACATTTCATCTTTTTCTTGTTTTAAATTGCTAGTTTGCACTTTTTAATACCATTTGCAATACATTCTGCCCTCCCCCCCCCCCTTTTTCCCCCTTTTCTTCTTTTTCTCGTTACTGCTGTTTGTGTAAGCTGCTGCTGCTGTAACACAAATTTCCCTCACGGGATCAATAAGGTCTATCTATCTACCTAATGTACATGGGAATACTCATGTGGTAATGTTTTTAGGAGATAAGTGTCTCAGTGTCAACATGATTAAGCAGAAATAAAACCAAACATTAGTCTATCTAGCTTGGAAGTCATGTATTATTAATTAAAGGTTTCTAGATACTCTGATGAACTTTGTAAATTACAGTAAAAATTACAAAGTTGCTCCATTTACATTTATTTTATCGGAATTGTTAGGGGTGACAATAATTGTGGCACAAGTGATTTTTTTTTTATTGTCATGCACCGAAGTCTAGCGGTAATGTTTGCAATAATAACGCCATACCTCTGGAATGGGATGTTCAACACGTGCACATATGCTGTTGAGGAGGTCACCACAGCACACTGTCCGATCACAGGTTTTACTCCAGATGTTCTCACTGATGCACCCCTCCTACTTTATTCGGGCTTGGGACCGGCACTGCATCCACTGACTGGGGTTTGGGCATTGGGTGGGAATCGAACCCAGGGTTTCTGCATGGCAGGTGAGAAACCTACCACTGAGCCACCACTTTTATATATAAATAAAAGAGAGAGAGATACACTATATGGACAAAAGTATTTGTCCAAACCTGTTAATGATTAAATTCAGGTGTTTCAGTCATGCTCCTTATCCCTAGTAAAGTGCTTCAGCATACCAAGACATCTTGGACTGCTACAGTATACTTCTGAACAACTTTGTGGTAACAGTTTGGTGAAGGCCCTTTTCTATTCCAACATGACTGAGCCCCAGTGCACAAAGCAAGGACTATAAAGACCTGAATAACCTCGAGCACCTTTGGGATGAACTGGAACGGAGATTGTGAGCCGGGCCTTCTCGTCCAACATCAGAAACACTACAACATCTTGTGGAGAGCTTTCAAAAGGAGAACCGACTCCATATAGAAGTGTATGTGTTTGGATAGAATGTCATGTCTGTTTTGTCCATATAGTAAAATATATATTACACTTACCCAGGTTGTACTAATATTGGCCTTCTCTGTCTCACATCTGAAATCAGCTCTGATCAACTGGTCAGCAGAGGGAAGCATTAAGTGCTCTAAAACGTCCTGCTAGACAGTCGACCAACACCAGCAGATGACACGGCTCCCCAAACCACCACTGACTGACTGCAAACTGTATACTGGACTTCATGCAGCTTGGTCTCAGTGCCTCTCTTCCTCCAGATTTGATTTCCAAATTAAATGCTAAATTTACTTTCATCTAAAAAAAAAAAAAAAAAAAAAGAAAGGACCTTGGCCCACTGAGCAACAGTCCAGTTCAGCCATGTATGGTCTCATAGTAGCCCGTGTTCAGGATTCGTCTGTGTGTGGTGGCTCTTGAAGCACTGACTCCAACAAGGATAACCGCAGCCTTGAGAGGATTGTGAGACAAAGCTCAGTCAAGAATTTTTTTGGAGAAATCTCCAAAAAAATTCTTGACTGAGCTTTGTCTCACAATCCTCTCAAGGCTGCGGTTATCCTTGTTGCTTCTGCAATTTTCTACCACATTTTCCCCTTCCATTCATTCCATTCAACTTTCCATTATTGTGTTGGAAAGTATAAAGGATAATTATACTTATCTGAGACACTGAATTTGGGGTTTTCATTAGCTGTAAGCCATAATCATCAAAATTAAAAGAATTAAACATTTGAAATATATCAGTTTGTATGTAATGAATCTATAGAATATATCTAATCTATAGAATCTATAGAATATAATCTATAGAATGTTTCACTTTTTGAACTGAATTACTGAAATAAATCAACTTTTTGATGATATTCCAATTTCTTGAGATATATGTATGTATACAGCGCTGGAAAACAAATAAGCTGTAAAATAATAAGTTTCTTACGTTTTCTTTCTTACAGGTGCATGCGTTGGTGAGATGAACAGTTTTGTTAGATTTTTTGTGAACTGCTGAAAATATTTCTTCTAAATGCAAAATACAAGATTATTTAGAGTGTATATTTATAGGAAATAACATCACAACACATCAAAATAACCCAAGATCATGCAGTATTTGCAGAGCTTTAATAACTCAAATCAAACAAAATGCAAATAATTTGTAAACAAATTGTGCTTTGTGTTAGATCACATTAATAAATCAGTATTTGGTGGAATAATAACCCAGATTTACAGTTACAGCTTTCGTGTGTTTTAATTCTCCACCAGTTTTTCACATTGCTTTGGTTAACTTTATACCACAGCTCAGCTCAGCTTTACTTAATGGTTTGTGACTCTACATCTTCCTCTTGATGACATTCCAGAAGTTTCCTGGACTAAATTGCAGTGCTCTCTTATTTTTTTTCCCCCTCAGAGCTATATACAGTAGATAGCTAAAAATAAATAAATAAATATATATATTGGCAGATGTTGTTTCAGACTGCTTAATGATACCATTTTGAAAAACCCGAAGGTAGGGAAATGAGGAACTGTGTCTTATTAAAAATGTTATAATGTTATATAAAAAAAAATAATAATAAAAGAAGTGGGCGGGGCCTGTTTGATGACGTAGACGTTTTCTTCTTAATAAACCGTTATCTCACGCGCCTGATGAGGAAGTAAGTCGTTTTTGTTTTTGGTTTGTTTGTTTTATAGACACCAACTTCCCGCATTCAAACACACGCACACATACACATTTTTCAGTCATGTAGTTTAGGCTGTAATGAGGTGTAAATATTATTTAGGACATAAGATAAACCTGACGGTTATACTGTATAAAGTCGCGAAACGGGAGCAGCGGTTTTTTGAAATCTCGCGAGGTTTGGGGTGAGATCCCGTGCGGAGAGAGAGAGAGAGAGAGAGACACACACACGGAGAGCGACAGAAAGAGAGAGAGAGAGAGAGCCGCACATCATTCCGGAGGAGACGACGACGTCTGGGTGTAGAACTGGAGGTCTGTAGGTGAGTCTGTAGCCATGTTTAACTCTCATATCTCTGTAACCGAACCGAGACAATTTAACACACCGTGTGTCTCCGAGCAGACCGGGTGTGTGTGTGTGTGTGTGTGCGTGTCAGGAGAGAGAGAGAGAGAGAGAGAGAGAGACTTCTAATGGAGAGGAAAAAAGTGCCTCTGAAACGTGTTAGCCCTGACTGTGTGTGTGTGTGTTCAAACTCAGATGTTGTGAGTAAATAAAGAAGACAGCAGTGTGTCTGTGTGTGAGGGTTTATAAGGTGTTTGGAGACAGAATCAGGTTTCTTGTTGCCTCCTTTCGAGAGAGAAAGAGACACAGAGAGACAGACAGAGAGAGAGAGAGAGAGAGAGAGAGAGAGAGACAGAGCTACATTGTATGGAGCAGAATTAAAGCACTAAAGTGTTAGACAGGAGCCACATCATAGAGCTGCAGAACAATGTATTCATAATGTAACAAATGCCTTACTGACCCCTGTTTGATGTTTTTGTTGGGGGTTGTGGGGTGGTACATCTGTGTGTGTGTCTGTGTGTGTATGGGTGCAGGCATGTAATTCATTCGTACTAACCTGAAGTCACACCAGGAACCACAAATTAAACAGGTCTCAGGTATTTGGCTTTTGCTTTCTGTACTGATTTGTGTTCAGGTCATCACTTTTTAAACACAATGGGTGTCCTCCCCATGCTTGGTGGGTTTCCTCTGGGTACTCCGGTTTCCTTCCACAGATAGGGTTCTAGGTCCCTGCGACCCTGCAAAGATGACTGAATGTATACCGTCAGCGCGTCCACATACTCAGGATGAAAGAACAGAATGTTTTATGACGTCATAAAACACACTCTTCAGCCTTAACCAATCAGGGTCTTGTTTGCTATTTAACAGATCGGGATGTGGGAACTCTCAGCTACACCAGTGAAGCCAGGAAGAACTTATGGGTTGTTGTGGGAATTTCTAAATCCCGTAATCATTCAAATACACAGTAGTGAGGTGGCGGCGCCTATCCTAGGAGACTTTGGGCACTAGGCAGGGTTCACTATGGACAGGGTGTTAGTCCATCGCAGAGTTTGCGCACATACCATCGGCAATTTGGGAACACCACTTGACTCTGCATGAATGAATCTGTAGATGGTGAGAGGAAACCATCAAAGTTTCTCCCTCAGCACCGTCGCTCTTGGCTCACTCATCAGGGACAATCTGATCATTTTGATTCATACACATTTTATCACATTTCATACAAATTTTTATACCTTTTGATTCTGTAAAGCTGGCCATTGTTAAAAGCACTATGCAAATTAAATGTACTTGAATTAAATAAACATCCACAGTTTTATGATAAAACGTACACACCAAAATGCACTACAGGCTTTAAACAAGTAAGGTTTAGTTATTAGGACATTATTACTACTTTGAGTGACAGCTTGCCTAGGTAAAGAACTACAGAGTTGTTCTCTCGAGATATTCGAACAGAACGAAGACATCTTTTAGGGGGCAAAAGTAGAAAAACAGAAGTAAATATTGTGAGAGAAGGAAAGATCAATGTCTCAATTTCTTAGTCTCATTTGTACCACAATAAATAACTGCGCATGAAACTTTACAGACAACAGTCGTGTAATCATGCTGTAGCTGTGTAATTAGCTAATTATTAATGATTTGTGCCTATCTATAGTTTTAGTCACTTAGCTATCTTGTTTGTTCTTTTATTTTGTAACAGTAAATCTCTTTGGACTGAATGTGCAGGTGTTCTATAATACTAAAGAAAACTCAAAACTGATTTTATGAATTATATGAATTAATTAAAGATCATGTACTGGATAGCTGTAAATACAGTCAGTTTTTTTTTTTTTTGCCATTTTATTTCTTCACTGTGATAGCTCTGCAATTTTATTCATGTGCTGCGTTGCTGTTTTCCAGTCTGTTTACAGTAAACCTTATCGCCTCTAAAAACAATGAACATGTTGCGTGAGAAATTATTACAGAATCCAAAAGTTTGTGTTCGATCTGTCCTGCGTTATAGTTATTTAAACTGAGCCTTTATATTCGTCACATCTGAATTACTGCACAGTTACTTCTTTGTTCTTTTTCACATATCTCAATTTTGTTAGCAGGCCGGAGTCAGGTATTATAATACACCCCAGTAATACACACGCAGGTTTAAGGGCCCTGCTCAGGGACCCAACAGTGCTGGCGTGGCAGAGCCGGGGCTCGGATCGCCAACCTTCCGATCAGTAACTCAGAGTCTAAACGCAGTACGCTAACGCTGTTCCGATGTAATTTGGCACAATCGTACTACTACGATTACTCAAAGCGAGCAAAACATAATTCAGTCCCACGCGTCACTTCATTTCCGCTAATGAAATAGACTCGCAATCTCATGGCTCCTTCAAGAATTATTATTTCAGGGTTAGTCCCAGTTCAAGTAACACCAACTTCCTATAACAGAGCTGAAGGCACCCAGGTTTAAATCAGGTTTACTCTCAACTGCTTGTGACTTTTAGTATTTGATTTGAAATTTTTTCTTCATGGCTTCTGAGTTTTGTCAAGTCAAGTAGTGCAGGACAGAGACGAGACCGATACGAGTGAGTCTCTGAATTGGGTGTTAAAGTCCTTATAGTTGGTTAGACTTTCATTAAAGTTTTTAGTTAAAGGAAACCACAAAAACTTTTAAAGGCAAACAAAACAGATATTTTATTTACATCTACATTTTGTAAATTAGTTTTTTACATTTTGTTATACTCTTTACCTAAACCTTATTTTTTCTTTTCAAATTATCTATATATAATATTGAGACCCCAGTTTGTTTTCATCACCCCATAATTTCTCCTCTTAAAAATGATTGCTCCATCCCGTGAGCTCAGCATCGTAGAAAAGAAATCAGTGTTATGAAAATAAAAAGCTTTAAAAAGGCAAGTGTGAGTATCTTCTTTTCTTAGCTAGATTATCAGGCTAAACTTTTTAATACGGTTGTATGAACGAAAAAGGAAAAAGAAATCGAGAATAGTTTTACAAAGTATTATTTTATGACGACTGAAATCTGGTGTTCCTGACTACAGTAGTGTGCAAACACTTGATGTTTTTAGTATAAGCTGTCCTAAGTATTTTAGTTATTTTTAGTACATTATTATTGAAGTAGTACAAAAATATTTCTGATTATCATTATGATATCACCCGTGCTTGGTGGGTTTCCTCCAGGTACTCCAGTTTCCTCCCACAGTCCAAAGACATGTAGGTCAGGCTAATTGGCTTTCCCAAATTGGCCGTAGTGTGTGAATGAGTGTGTGAGGGTGTATGTGTTCTGCGGTGGATTGGCACCCTCTCCAGGCTGTACCCCGCCTTGTGCACTAAGGCCCCCCCCCCCCGTGACACTGAATACAGGATTAAGTGGTATAGAAGCTGAGTGAGTGAGTGAGTGAGTGAGTATTCCACCACAAAATTAAAAGTAAAAAAAAATGCATGAAAGAAAAGAAAGAAACAGATTATATAAGCACTTATAATAAAAATGGAAGCTGCCGGGTTTTGCGTGCAAAAAAAGAAGCATTTCTCAGAGCTGTGTGTGTTTCTGCAGGACACTCAGTAAATATTAGTGGGTCATTTCCTTATAAAACTGTACAAACTGTACCTGAGACTAAAGAGCCTTCAGAGCAGCGTCACACCAAATACTGTCTTTGATTCATTAATTACTGTTTAATTTGCTTTATAGTAGACATCCTTGCTCTACAGCATTTATATGCATGTTTTTGTACAGTACTGTAAATATTAGTCAAAAACAGCAACAGGGCTTCTGTCTCAGAGAATCACTCGTATTTATGCTTCTATAAAAAAGTAAAAAATGTAATCACATTCCAAAAGGATGATGAATCCATTAAAATATTTTTCTTCTTTGTGAAAAAATGTTTCCCAACTAGACGGCTCATGGTAATATGGAGCTTCGGTGAGGATGGAACTCTCCTTGACCAAACCAGGTAAAATGGCCAAAACAAGGCTGTTTCGCATCTCCCTCATCCTGGGCTCTGTCTTCATGATCCTGCTCATCATCATATATTGGGATGATGTTGGAGCCAGCCATTTTTATCTGCACACCACCATATCTGGACCGCATTCGTCCCGTCTCCCACCTGAGACTAACGCAGCTTCCAAAAACAAAGTCAAGGAAGACAAGGAAGGCTCGTTCCTGGCCGACATTGATGCTTTCGTCAACCAGTTTCTGGAAGGCACCGCCGATCCGACGGAACAAGTGAAGGCTGAAACGCCGCCTGGTGAGACTCACAACCAGTCCTCTGAAAAACCTGAAGAAAGATTCGTCCCAAGGCGCGAGTGGAAGATCCACCTGACCCCAATCGCCACAGAGAAGAAGCAAAGGCAGGACAGTAGGAAGCAGCTGATCCACGATCTTTGCAGCAGCAACAGCAGCTTCGACTTCCCTGGAAAGAACAGGACGTTCGATGACATCCCCAACAAAGAGCTGGACCACCTGATTGTGGACGACCGACACGGAATCATCTACTGCTACGTTCCCAAGGTGGCATGCACCAACTGGAAGCGCATCATGATCGTCCTGAGCGAGAGCCTGCTGGTGAACGGTGCACCCTACCAGGATCCTCTGGACATCCCCGGCGAGCTCATCCACAACAGCACCGTGCACTTCACCTTCAACAAGTTCTGGAAGCGCTACGGCAAGTTTTCTCGTCACTTGATGAAAATCAAACTCAAGAAGTACACCAAGTTCCTGTTCATCCGAGACCCTTTTGTCCGTCTCATCTCGGCCTACCGCAACAAGTTCGAGCTGGAGAACGAAGACTTCTACAAAAAGTTCGCCGTGATCATGCTGAAAAAATACAGCAACTACGTCGACCCGCCGGCATCGGTGGTGAACGCTTTCGCCGCTGGGATCCGACCTACTTTTTCTAACTTTATCCAGTACCTGTTGGATCCGAACACTGAGAAGGAAATGCCATTTAATGAGCACTGGAGGCAGATGCACCGCTTGTGCCACCCCTGTCAGATAAATTACGACTTTGTGGGAAAGCTGGAGACCTTGGACGAGGACGCCGAGCATTTGTTGCGGATCCTGCGCGTGGACAACGTTGTCCAGTTCCCACCGAGTCATCACAACAGGACAGTCAGCAGTTGGGAGCAAGATTGGTTCGCAGACATACCTTACGAATCCCGTAGACAGTTGTACAAGCTCTACGAGGCTGACTTCAGACTCTTTGGGTATCCTAAACCCGAGAACCTTTTACACGACTGAAGATTGGTTCTGGTCAGAGAAGTATTCGTTTGGTTATTACTGTATTCGAGAAGTATGGTAGAAAGATTTTTATGGTCTTATTTGTATCCCCTGTCTCTGTGGGTTTCACTCCGGTCTCCTTATCACATTTTAGAAACAGCCTTTAGAAAGAGTTTATTAGAGTCTAATCCAGTGTAATGTTCAGAGGTTTAACTGCACCCTGTATGAAGATGTATATTTTTATCTCCTTCAGAAAACACATCCATAAGGCATGCAGTAATATACTGTAAAGCTGTTCATTACTGTAAGAAATTACAAAACGTTTTAAACTATTTTTTAAGTATTATTTTTACTGTATCCTCAGTCATCTTTTTTTTGCACTTTTATGTTCTGTACATTTAGGACAATGCACAAAGACTATGTAAAATATTTTGGTGTTTTTCATATTGCACACATACAGCACGGTCCAAAAGTCTGGATTCAGACGATTGTGCTGTTCATGAAAAAATTTATATATATTTTTTAGTTCAGACCCAAAATGAAACTAACAATAGGAGATGGAATAGAACTCTTATTAGGAGTAGATGGAGTAGAACTAATAGTTCTCATGTACACAAGATTGGAAAGATGCATGAAGAACTTACTGTTAAATATTACAGCGATTGCTTGTTTGGATCCAGATTTTCGGGCCGTCCTGTATATGTATATATGTACACAAATCAGCCATAACATTCAATCCTCTGAAGGTGTGCTGTGGTATCTGGCAGCTGGACGTTAGCACCAGATCCTCAAGTCACCTGGACTTGTTGAGCCAGCACATCACACACATGCTCAATTGAGGTCTGTGCAATTTTAAGGACAAGACAACACCCTGAACTCTGTCATGTTTCTCAAACCAATTCTTTTTTTTTCCCCTGATTTTCTAGTCATATCCAATTCTTCCCCGTCACTAGGGGACTCCCTCATTAAGTCTACTTCTATCAGTCAGTCAGAGAGGGTCTTCGCCACCTTTGTGACCTTCGTCTATCAGGTGTTTCCTCCGAACCACGTGACGCCAGCCGACACACTCGGAGGACACTGCTGTAGATTGGCTGTAGAGCCGTCCCACCCCGCTGAGAGAGCTCAGCCAATCAGCTCTCTCCTGGCCCTCGAACCAGTGATCTCCAGATGATAGGGCGAGCGCTTTACCATTGCGCCACTGCACAACTTTTTGAGCAATGTTTGCAGTGTAGCCACCGGTATCAGGTAATACTGTTTCTGTGTTTAAGGAGGTGGTTTCCCAGGAACCCCAGGTTTCCCAGTAGAGCATTAACCAGAGTACAACACTGCCTTCACCGGCTTGCAAGGCACACACACCCAACTGTCCGCCGCTCCATGGTCCATTTCTGATGCTCTTGTGTGGGCACTTGGCACCCTGATCGCTCTACAGCTACACAGACACATAAAGCAAGTATTTGCCGCCCGTTGCTGGTTCACCGGTTGTTCTTGCTTGCTCCACGTTTTGGTTGGTATTAAACCCTGTAGAGGCGGCATGGTGGTGTAGTGGTTAGCACTGTTGACTTGCACTTTCAGGGTTCGGGTTCGATTCGTCTCTGTGTGCATGGAGTTTGCATGTTCTCCCCGTGATTGGTGGGTTTTCTCCAGGTTCTTTGGTTTTCTCCCACAGTTCAAAGACCTGCAGATTAGGCTAATTGCCATTCCCAAATTGCCCGTAGTGTGTCAATGAGTGTGTGTGTGCCCTGCAATAGATTGGTACCCTGTCCACGGTGTACCCCTTCTCGTCCCTACTTCTCCTGGGATAGGCTCCAGGTCCCCGCGTCCCTGAATACAGGATAAAGGAGTATTGAGGTAGAGTGAGTGAATGAGTGAGTGACCCCCATGGGCCGGAAACTTTTTTGGAGTTGCTCTCTGACCCTGTCGTCATTACAATTCAGTTCTTGTCAAAGCCACTCAGATCTTTACACTCGCCCGGTTTTCCCACCCCGTATCACAGCATAATGAATGTTATTTCACCTGTCAGTGGTTTTAATGTTATGGCTTTTATATACTGTGCAAAAGTATTGAGCCCCCACTCATTTCTTCAGATTTTGCTTCCACAGAGCCGGACTTTCTTGTATTTTTAATGTATTTTTTAGGAATCATTCTCCAGGCTTCCTGAAGGACTTTTTATTGTCTCTGAGTTTCAATCATCTGCACTAGTGGAAAACAGAAAATAGAATCTTTCTGAACTGTTAGGATGTTAGGAAGCGGCATAACAAACTCTGAGGACTCGCACTCAGCGTAAGCTCACAGACGCCCAAACTATTGTTAAATTGTATCTTTAGCACTTTGCAGTCTATTGTAGTGAAACATCTGATCTTATTTCTTTTATTTAATGTATATAAAGAATTGAGGGGTGGTTCAAAACTTTTGCACATTACTGTATGTAGTGATTATTTTGGAAAAATAAACCTTTAGCTTTCTAAAGGAAAGAATTCACTGCAGTCCTGTAGCATAAAAAGATTAAAACACTCTCTTGGCGTGCAGTAAGCATCGCATGTGTGTTAACATCACCTCAATTTATTATTATTATTATTATTATTATTATTATTATTATTATTATTATTATTATATTTTTGTTTGTTTGTTTTTGCACAGAATTTGCATTTTTATTTTCCACCTCAGGATGCAAGCATACATTTTCAGACCTCATTTAAAATGTATTGAGTGCAAATGGATTCGTAGATGTTTATTTAACAAGAAAAGAAAAGATAAGCAGTATTGTCTCTAATCTGCACTCCACACTTCTGTTACCGCCGTGTAACGAAACAGTGATGCTGAACATCTCGTTCGATCTTTCACAGGAATCAGAAGGACGTGTCTTTAAATCAAGGCGGCGCGGTGAAGGGCTGGAGCTCGGGTGGTTACCGTGGCGTCTCCTTTCATCATCTGTTTTCGTTTCTTGCTTTGATTTGTGCCGTAAGTCCCAGCACGTGTGCCTTGTAGCTGTTGTGATTTTAATTTTCTGTCATTAACATCCGGTTGTAGGTGTAGAGACAAGTTTTGCTCATTCTAGTAGACTTATGGTTTAGTAAAGATTTCCTGCTTCGATTATCGCTCGATCTGAACACAGACATGGAGCGATAGTAAAGCACAAAACTCTGTCCGACACTCGAAAGCACGAGAAGCTTGTTACAGTTTAGTCTTTGAAGAATTTAGTTTGTTATTTTTGTGGAATGTTATGATCAGGTGACTGTCAGGGTGTTCGTGTGTTGTTTGAACAGTTCTGGTTTGGACACGGTTTCAAAGAATCAGGACTCTGTTCTGGTCTTGATGAGTGGAGTGAGTAGGGTATTATGAAGCACAGTGTGACTGTAGTACGTCTAAAGGATAAAGTGTATATGTATGTGTGTGTCAGTGTGTGTGTGTGTGTGTGTGTGTGTGTGTGTCTGTGTGTGTGTGTGTGTCTGTGTCAGTGTATGTGTGTGTGTCTGTGTCAGTGTATGTGTGTGTGTCTGTGTTAGTGTATGTGTGTGTAGGTGTGTGTGTGTGTGTGTGTGTGTGTCAGTGTATGTGTGTGTGTTTTAGTCTGTGTGTGTATGTGTGTGTGTAAGCCTCAACCACCATCAGCAGCTGTACCAGAGGAGGCCCTGCACCAGGTGCTCGCGGTGCCTTTCTTATATAATCAGAATTAAAACGTTTACACACAAAAAATTAAATATGAATAATGTACAGATATTTTTATAAACAGCTCAAATTTGAGATTTTTTTTTGTTGTTTGTAAGGGAAATTATGGGAAACAATTTATTAAATTGAGTCTTTTGTGTTAAAAAGGGTTTTCTTTAGTTTTTTTTTTTTTTTTTTTTTTGCATTATTGTGTGTTTAGTTTTCTTTGAATCATGTTCTCTCTTCTCTCTCCGTCACTTCGTTCCCAAAGGCAACACGATGCAGTTAAAAGTCTGCATGTTATTCCCTGTTCTCGTGCCACGGTATTCACTGAACGCTTGACAGATACATGCTGTTTCACTGACCGATGTGAGGATTTTATTATTATTGTTATTATTATTATTATTGTTCTTGTTTTAAAAGATTTTATTCTGACTTGATGCTCCAACATGACTTTGTGTTTGCATGGAAGATGTGTAATTCAGGAGAAATTGCTGTGTTTGTGATTAAAGAGGCAAAGTGTATTTCTTAATGTTGCATCAACTACAAAACATTTTTCAGTACTCTGATCCGGAATACAGGATTTTATTTCTTCTTCTTTTTTTTTTTATTTATTACCCTTTAAGGAACTTTGTTATTATGCAATGTCGAAAGAATAAATAAAGCTTAATGCATGGTGCAAAACTCTGACTTTGTCAAATATTTATTCTCATGAAATGCATATAAAGTTCTGTATAGTCTTTTCATGCATAAATAAAAAAAAATTATCAGAGTTTTTTCTTTTACTTAAAATGACACGATGACTTTTATTTAATTTGTATATCAAAAATATAAAACTAAATGGATTGAGAAAAAAAATTCTCAATCCATTTTTTTAATGGGGTGACGGGTGTAGTAGATCAGTCTTTGACTTCAAAATATTTAATAAAGCAAACTAAATAAAATAATGATTTCTGTATATAAAACAAATCTTTCCCACAAAGTGTTGTAAAACAAAGGAAAAGCTGTTTTTTTTTTCATTTAAGAGTCTTTGAAATAAAATATTGAAAATTGCAGTTAATCTCAAGATCAACATAAATTTACAGTACCTTGCAAAAGTATTCACACCCCTTGGACTTCTCCACATTTTGTCACATTACAACCAAAAAACGTAAACGTATTTTATTGGGATTTTATGTGACACACCAACGCAAAATGGCACATAATTATGAAGTGGAAGGAAAATTTAAAAAGTTTTCACATTCTTTACAAATAAAAATCTGAAAGGTGTGCTGCTTTTGCACAATATCATGAGAACAGACCTTCAGCTTTATAAAGGAAAGGATTCACTGCACTCCCGTAGCATAAGCAGTGTGTAAACATCACCTCAATTTATTATTATTATTATTATTATTATTATTATTATTATTATTATTATATCGAGTGCAATGGATTTTGTAGACGTTTATTTAAAAAGAAAAGAAAAGCAGTATTGTTTCTAATCTGCACTCCACACTTCTGTTATCGCTGTGGGACGAAACTGTGATGCTGAACATCTTGTGTTTTGACCTTTCACAGGAATCAGAAGCACGAGAAGCTTGTTACAATTTGGTTTTTGAAGAATTTAGTTTGTTATTTTTATGATCTGATTATGATGATGTTTGAGTGTCAGTTCTCATTTTGGACGCGATTTTAGAGAATCAGGAATGTGTTCTGCTGTCGATGATACCGTAAAAGGATGAACTGTGTGTGTGTGTGTGTATATGTGTGCGTGTGTGTCAGTCAGTGTGAGTGTGTGTGTGTGTGTGTGTGCGTGAGTGTGTGTGTGTGTATGTGTGTCAGTGTGTGTCGGTGTGTGTGTGTGTCGGTGTGTGTGTCCACCATCAGCAGCTGTACCAGGTGTTAACGGTGCCGTGCTTATAAAACCAGAATTAAACATAAAAAATAACATATGAATAATGTACAGATATTTGTTTTTGTATTGTGTGTTTAGTTTTATTTGTATCATGTTCACTCTTCTCTCTGTCACTCTATTCCCAAAAGCAACACGATGCTGTTAAAAATCTGATCAATGTGAGAATTTTATTATTATTATTATTATTATTATTATTATTATTATTATTATTGTTGTTGTTGTTGTTTTTTAAAAGAGTTCATTCTGACTTGATGCTCCAACATGATGACTTTGTGTTTGCATGGAAGATGTGTAATTCAGGAGAAACTGCTGTGTTTGTGATTAAAGAGGCGAAGTGTATTTCTTAATGTTGCATCAACTACAAAACTTTCTTCAGTACTCTGATCTGGAATACAGGATTTATTATTATTATTATTATTATTATTATTATTATTGTTTTGTTTGTTGTTTGTTATTATGCAATGTTGAAAGAACAAATAAAGATTCATGCATGGTGCAAAATTGACTCTGACCTATTTATTCTCATGAAATGCATAAAAAGTGCATAAATTGTTATTTTAAACAAATAGGTGTTCTATTTGCTTAAAATGGCATGATGTCTGATTTCATGCAATCTGTAAATGGATTGAGGCAGAAAGGGGGGGGGGGGTTGTCAGTCTTATGTTAGTTAGTCAGTTTTACCAAAGTAAAGAAAATCCAATTTTTGAACAAAAAACATGCACACAAAGCTTCCCCACAAAGTGTTTTAAGAATAGGCTATTTTACTTTTCATCTTAAAATAAAGGGTTAAAAATGACAACTCTCTCATATAAACATCTCCAGATCTACAGAAGTTGAGATTGTCATTTTCAATCTTTAATTCTTTTAATATACAGACGTTTATATTAATTAATCTGAACTGTTTTAGAGGTGATTTGCATGTTGTATTTTTCATTAAATGTAATAAATAAATAAACTAATAATAATAAAAAAATAATAAGATCGTCAAGTAATCACAAGACAAACCAAGTCATCAAAATTCTCATGAATGAAGTCGTAAAAGCGTTTGACATATACAGAGACGTCAGTCACAGTACGGTGATGCGACTCTCAGCCGCAGTAAAACATCTGAACGATGGAAACATTTTAAAGAATGTCGATCCCGGCCGAGGAGCTCGGAGCTCACTGCAGTCGTTCCCCACAGCACAGCGAGCGGAACGCCTGATCACTGAAAACCTGTGTGTGTGAACTGTACACACACTCATTCACTAACACCACTCACACATTACAGGAACTCGGCTGGCAGTTATCACCGCACAGTCCTGACCTCGCTCCAAGACATTTCCACAAGGAGTTCCTGGGAGGCCGGCGTTTCAGACGCGAAGCGGGCAGTCCGATCACGGCTCTGGTGTACTGAGAAAACCTTCTACCTTGATAGTGTTCAATATGCAGCAATAAATGAAATAATGAAGAAATAATTGCTTTCATGTACAGATGTAAGACTTACATCTATATAATTTGGTTTAATATACTTTTTTTTTTCATTTAAATGAATTTCCATCGCATGCACCCAGCGGATGAGAAGATCGGTGGTGATCCTACAGCGTGGTGAGAACACATTGGTGTAGCTTAATGCATGACTAATCAAAAGAGAAATAAACAGAGATTTTACACTCATAACTGTGTTCTGTTATTCTGCATAATCAAAAATCCTGGTTGGACTTGAATGCTATTATACAAACAAACAAACAAACAAACAAACAAACAAACAAACAAACAAGCAAATTAAAATCGACTCTCCATGAAACTCTGTATGAAAGGGATAATAAATGCAGTGTATTATTCTCTGTCTAGCTCTGACGTATATGCAGTATACTGTATTTGTAGTTCACTCTTTCTGCACTGGATGGCACTGAAGCTCTTTATTCACTCTATATCATTCCCATGTGTGTCTGAACCTTCAGTGATATACATAAGATCCAACGGCTCACATGAGACACTCAGTCTTCCCCTGAACATTTGCAGGCCACATGTGGGATATTTGATTCAGTTAAATATTCAGAGAATTAATATCAGGTACATCAGGCATCATAAAATCATGAACAAAACAAGCATAATGAAGAAACCTTCAAATACAGGTTATAATCATAGGGATGGATTTGGGACTAATAAGATGAAAATCCTGTCTATTAAATGTTTTAACCAGTTTTGTTTTCTACACTGCTGACAGGCTGTGTGGTCGTCTCTCTCTCTCACACACACACACACACCCTGACACTGAGCTCTTTTGGGCGGTCAGTAATGTCAGGTTGAGAGTTCAGTAAATAAAGTGGAACTCAAACGCAAGCCCCGCCAACGTTCCTCTTCCAGCTGCTTAAAAACAGCTCCATTCCATGCTTATTCTTCAAACCATATTGCAATGAAAGAAACATATAAATAGTCTGGAGATGATTCCTGTTTTTACAGCCAATAGTTTTAAACAATCAGGACCGTTGCAGGCTCAAAGCGATGATTTAGTGCTCGTGTCAGTCCAGAATGCAGACACAGGAGGAGAGCACGCGTTTTATTTTTGGCCAGAAGTGTGTCTATTAAAAGATGTTCAGTTTGTGTGTGATTTAAGCTTTGAGACCTGGATTTCATTAGTTGTGCATTAAGCTGCACAAATATGTTCTCATCACATTGAAGGATCACCGCTAGTCTCATCATCCCCTAGCAGCTAGAAGATAAGATGCATGCCATGGAATGTCATTTAAATAGAAAAACAAATGATATTCAAACCTGTAGCACTTAAATGATAGTTAAGTCTAACGGCTATACATGAAAGCAATTATCTCTTAATTATTTTATTTATTACTGCACAATTTCACATTTTAAAGGCACCTCCTACCCTTCTTTTATTTTGTGTTGTTTTATTTTGGGCGTTGCTTTGGGTTCGAGTGTCTTAATTAATAATCACACGAACAGTCTGCCTTGATAGAAGGGCTTTTTTTCATTATTATCATCTTGTTATGTTGAATGAACATTGCTTCTAGCTCGCTCCATGCCGTTTCATTTCAGAGAATGGAAGTATTTTTGGTTCCACCCCATGACCCCGTGGTGTCCTGATGTACTCAAGCTAAGGTTCTTCTGAGAACTGAAATCTTTTTATTCATTTACCCCTCAGGGTCATTAGCCATGATGAATTCCCCAGCTTTATGAAAAGAAAAATGACCTTCCATTAGAACAAGAAGAAGCAGTGCATGCTGGTCCTAATGGTATCCATGTATTAACCCATTTCTTACCTGATTGCTCTGCATATGCACAGTGTTTCAGATCTGTTTTGAAGGCTTTCAAAGCTCAGTGATAATAATAATAATAATAATAATAATAATAATAATAATAATAATAATAATACGTGAGCGCCCTTTATCTGTTCATTTTGTCTCTTGGTCCAGAGCGAAACCATGCTGCGAGCTGAGATGAATTTTTCCATCATTTCCATCCTCCGATGTTTTTGTAGATGATAAACAGATTCCATTTGTTACTCATCTTTACTTTCTCCATCCCTTTGTTTAGCTCTTGTGTTTCCAAAGCCATTCTTTGCTGTCTCTATGCCATTTCTCTATTATGTTTTACACTCTATTGTTCACCATTAACCCAAGGTTGCATAAGATGGTGAGATCTGAGAGTTGTCCGTGGAGCAGAAGATCCAGACTGAGGGGTTGAGTTTGATCCATGATGAGATGTCTGCCAGATACGCTGAGATCTGTGCGGGAACATGAGTGTTTAAGGAAGGATGGGATGAGTCGAGTATTGGTGGCATATAGTGCTATTAGAACCGGTGAAAGGTCATGACTTCAACAAGAGCTCAAATGTAGAAGAGAGAACAGAAGAGGACCAAGTACTGAGCTTTATGGAACACCAGTGGGGCATCTGCATGGCACAGTCACTTCACCATGACCCTCAGACCCTTCTCATGCTGCTCCTCAAATAGAGAGAGTCTTGTGGTTGACTGCTGTAAGGTTAAGGAAGATTAGAATGGAGTCAAGTGCCACATCATGGGTAAGATTCCAAGGCCAAATTTTACAAAGACCAAAGAAAAGAAAGAAAGACAGACAGACAGGCAGACAGACAGACAGACAAAGTGTGCTGTTAAAAGACGGAGGCAAAGCCCCAGCCTCGGTCTCTGTAAGATGCCGGCGAGAGAGAGAGAGAGAGAGAGAGAGAGAGAGAGAGAGCAGCATGCGTCAGTCCAGCATGCACGCTCAGTATCAGTTGATGGTGTGCAGCACAGATAAAACATAACTCTCATAGATCCTCGGTAAGGGCACAGGCCCCGAGAGGATATAGTTTTTATTTTATTTTCCAGAGCCCCATCTGTTCTCACGTAGATGGTGGAGCTCCGTTTATTGGTGTGTTTTCAGTTTTCTTTTGTTTTGCTTATTTCATTTGTTTATTGCTGTATTTGCTTTATTTATAGCTACATACGTACAGTACAGACCAAAAGTTTGGACACCCCTTCTCATTCAAAGAAGTTGAATTTGTATTATGGCAAGAAAAAAGCAGCTAAGTGAAGAAAAAAACGAGTAGCCATCATTACTTTAAGAAATGAAGGTCAGTCAGTCCGAAAAAAAAAAAAAAAACGTCCCCAAGTGCAGTCACAAAAACCATCAAGCGCTACAAAGAAACTGGCTCACATGCGGACCGCCCCAGGAAAGGAAGACCAAGAGTCACCTCTGCTGCGGAGGATAAGTTCATCCGAGTCACCAGCCTCAGAAATCGCAGGTTAACAGCAGCTCAGATCAGAGACCAGGCAGCAGACACATCTCTAGAACAACTGTTAAGAGGAGACTGTGTGAATCAGACCTTCATGGTAGAATATCTGCTAGGAAACCACTTCTAAGGACAGGCAACAAGCAGAAGAGACTTGTTTGGGCTAAAGAACACAATAAAGAACACAATAAAGAAAACTCTTTGAATGATAAGGTTTGTCCAAACTTTTGGTCTGTACTGTATAACTACTGTAAGCCAGTTTTGTCAGATTCTTTTAACTTCCAACTGGCCATGGAATAACGGAACTGACAGTTCATTACTGTACATACGCAGTGCCGGTGGCGTCCTGGCTTTTTTCGCCCTACTATGTCCTTAAGTATCTTAACCTCAATTGAATTAACACCTCATTACACATAATTATATTCCCAGGGACAGAGACGTCCTGTTTTATGTTGCCCCCTTCGTCCTTGGGAGTCTTACCCATAACTGGATTGGTAGCTCATTACACATAATTACTTGCTCAGTGGAGTGCTGTCCTGCAGTAGGTTTCCTCATTCTGGACCTTCAGAGACTTGATACCTCATCACATGATTTAATGTTAAACTAGAATTTATGAAACCGTACCATTGTTTAAACAGAAAATCAGCATGGTTTATAATCTGTTATAAAACACGTCATTTTCTGACTCATTTCTTCCTCTAAATTACCGCACACCTCTCACTCTGCATATCTGTGCTGAGTGTCTGAGGTCACCACATGTGCACTCGCTCTTTAATTCATCTCGTTCTATGCTTTGAGGAAACAGTGATTTAATTTTTTTAAATTAGCGAATGCCAACTGAACACCAGAAGATGCTTAATAATGCTAATGCAAACATAATAACAGACGAGACTAATTTATCCCCTGCGCACACTCTAAACACTCTTTGTTTGCACATTTGCACGTGCAGGTTGTTGTTGTCTCTTTTTGTATAGGAATAGATAGTTTTAGGTTAACTTGAAAAATAAAAAATGCAAATCTGTCACATCTGAGCTAGTAAGCTAATTAGGTCTCTTAGTTAGCTAGCTAGTTCTGGAGGAACACTGTTTTGTTTCACTGTGTACTGAACTGTATATGGTTGGAATGACAATTAAAGCCTACTTGAGTTACTTGACTTGCCTTAAATTAGCAAATGTAACACAAGTACACCATGTAAGTTTACATAACAGTTATTTTCTTGATTCTGCTGCATGAGATAAAATGGTCTCTACACTAGCTCCAGTGATCATCAACAGGGGTTCCAGGATTCGCCTCGTCTCCCACTGGAAAGCTGATCAACACAATTCCCTCTGTTTTTGTCATTGGGGAAACTGATTAAACTGTCAGCTCTGGTTTTTAGATCAGCAGACAAAAAAGCGACTGGATTAGTTTTACATCAGGTCTAGCATGGAAGAGCTTCAGAGTCTGAGACGTCTAGCCGGCTCAGCTGATTCTGGTTAGACTGTGAGCTCAGTGTGTCAGAGTGATCCCATACTGTTCTGTTCTGTGAATCAGCGCTGATGGTTAAACATCTCAGGAGCTCAGCAGATCATCGTCACTGAACTTTGCAACTTTGGTCATTTGTTTATTCAAATAAATTCTGTGACCTGAGATTCTCTGACCTTTAGGAGCGAGGTTTTTTCTTTAGTGTCTTGGAAGTCCATTAATGAGTACAGGTGCGTCCTGCATTGACCTTCACAATCTCTGCCCTCGTGTCCTTGATCCCTGTGTTTTAGTGAATGCACTGCCCTTGACCCGTGTGCCTGTGGCATTAGAGAACTGCCAGCTGCCATTTCTTACCACTAGGAAATGCTCCAGGTTTGGGATCCAGATGTGAGGGTAAATAACAGCTGAGGCAGGGTTAGTCCTGGCACTAATTCAAATAAAGATTCAGGCATCCAGGTCATCAATCAGTCTCCTTTCCTTCTCCTATTAATAAATCAATAAATATCAATAATTCAGAGCTTGAACATCAGGGCCGTGGAAAGAACGTGCTTGAGGTTTATTGTAGTTAAATGCTATGAACAGAATTAATTCAAGATATATTTTTTTTTTGTTACAGAACATGATCAGAAAAAAAAACAATACATATTTAATGAAACAACATGTGATACTCTGATAAGATACAGGGGCCATTTAAATAAAAACCTGATTTTGGATCAAAATTCTAACTACAAATCTATATTACACGTATATTGCTAAAGCTGTAACATTTTATTGCTGGAAAAACAAATCTACACCAGGGAGCAATCACAATCTATTTAAATAGACTACCGCTTGAAACACAATTTCCTAATAAAGTGTATCACAATAAATTTAAGGTCAGACCCGGCCTGTAAAACTGAGCTGTAATCAACAAACCTCCACACCTCAACCACGCCGTCCTGCACGCAGCAGCAGAAAGACACGTCATGATCAAATGAATGAAAACATCCAAAGCCAACTGACTCCACACCGTACCTTAGGTTTCTACTGTACCTTCTGAATTTATTCACACTATAGGGGAAGCTGTGAAGACTCCTCAGGTGGGTCCTAAGTGTTTTTGTTACTAAATCATAAACATGACGATAATGTTCTCACATGATCTGATCACACATAAAATAAACAATACTTTGTATCATATCTGTCCACACACATGCAGTATATATACACGGGAGATTCACTTGGAGAGACCAGCAAAGGTTTATATGTTGGAAATTTTATGTGCAAATATTTGTGGTCCACAGTCTAATCCTGACTTTGGCGTTTTGTCCGTGTTCTCGGAGTGTCTGCCTTTGCTTCCTCTTGGTGTCTCTGATCCTGTTTAATATCCCAAAACACCTACAGACGGAGTGGGTACATAAAATTAACCCTATGTAGGTTTTGTGTGTGTGTGTGTGTGTGTGTGTGTGTGTGTGTGTGTGTGTGTGTGTGTGTGTGTGCATGGAGACTTGTGATGGACTGGGATCCCATCTGCTGAATGGAAATTGCAGTTTTTAAGACAATGAACTGGGCAACAAACCAAGAAAATACTCAGCCAATTAGAAATAAGAGAGAATTTCAAGATTAAGATCCAATAACATTATTGTTGCTGTCAGAAAAAATAACCAACAAAACAATGAAACAGAGAAGCAGCTCCTGAGAACAAAATAGGAATAAAAAGATAAAAATATAAGAAGAAATAACGAAAAATATAGTCATGTCAAAATAACGCGAGTGCATGTATAGCTGTGTGTGTGTGTGTGTGTGTGTGCGTGCGTGCGTGTGTGTGTGTGTAGAGTTATTGGACGGTTGAGGGGTTACCAGGGTTAGGGTTAGGGTTAGGGTTAGTGTACAGCAGTCTGACCAATTGAGGGAAAAAACTGTTGTTCATGCGTGTAGTCTGTGCTTGTATTGACCTGTATGTCCTGCCTGAGGACAGGCGGTAGAGCATGTGATGGAAGGGGTGTCTGGTGTTTGTGTGTGTGTGTGTGTGTGTGTGTGAGGTCTCTGATGATGCTGAGTGAACGGCAAATGCAGCGGGAGGTGTAGATGGTGCAGGATTTGTGGAGCTGGGCTCAAGTAATCTTCCCCATGTTATTTATCGCCCCCTGGAGGCCTCACTGCTCCGCCTTTGTGTAGTAACTGAACCACACCGTCAGGCTTCACACTTTCACTGACGCACATTCACCAGCAGCTTCTGGAATAACTTTGCTTTCTTTTCTCAGTGCCCCAGGACAGTTTCTTAGAGATCATCAGGAGCAGAAACCTGAAGGTGTTGATCTTCTCTACCGCTTCACCCTTTATATACTTTATATAGAACGGTGTGTGGTTGTGTTCAGTGGTTTTTCCAAAGTCCATATTCATCTCCTTCATTTTCTTGATGTTAACAGTGCTATCAGGTTGTCATATTTTACCTGATTCTGTGAAGTTGCTCTGTAACAGTGACCATTGTTAAAAGCACTATAAAAATTTTTTAAAATTGAATTGAATTGAATTGAATTGAGGTTGTCATTGTTGCATCATCATGCCAAGTCATCATAGTTAGAGATGAGACTAAACTCTGTGGGGTCGTGAGCAGATTTAATGATGGAATTGAAGCATGTGAAGCATTAGTGATGGAGAAGCATGTGACGAAGAACACTCATGTGTGAAAAGGGTGTAGAGAAATGGGCTAAGCACACAACCCTGTGGGATACCAGTACTTAGGGACAAAAAGGGTGAAATGTGCTTGGCAAATCTGACTGTCCAGTTCCATGGTGAGGTGTTGAAAGTACAGAAAGTACAGTTTTGTAATGACTTTATGTAAAAGCTATAATCAACAAAGAGCATTCATCTTGTGTTTTATTCTGTATGTGCTCTAATACAGTATGAAGCATAATGACTATGTCATCTTCTGTTGATCTCTTTTCCCTGTTAGCAAGCTGGTGCTTTTAAAAAGAGGCTGGTATGTTGCTCTTAATGTGGCCCAAAATCCAGACATGTGGCAGGTTATGGGACTGAGTGCCACAATCCTGTAATCATTCATGAATTTGGGAGTTTATTATGAACATGCAGGGACACATGATAAAGACACAGAGGTTGAAGTCTCTAATGAGACGAAGCATCACACCGTCTGGTCAGGCTGCTTTCCTGGGGTCGATGTTTTGCAGTTTTCAGCAAAACATAAAATAGTGAAGTTTCTGTAACGACTTTGCAAGATGCATTTGGCAACAAAGTGGAAGTTGAATTATCTTTTAAATGATCATTTAAGAAATTCTGTGAAAATTTTTATGCAAGTGATATGCTTTCAAAAAAAAAAAGTTATACTAAATATGAAAAGCAAAGTGAGACAACGTGTCAGTCCAGAAGTAATAATGAATTTAAATGAAATGGTGAGAAATTGAAAGATTCAGTCTGGGGGAAATCCAATATCTATGCTTTCAGTTTATCTTAAATATAAAACCTGTGTGCAGTGTTATTGGAAAATGTCATTGGATCCACTGCAAAAAATGACATCTTGGCAGGTTAAATATGCTGCACTTAAGAAAAATATATAGACTGTTGTCTACAGTGTCTCTACTGTACAATAAAGCAAATATAAATATATGTGGACAAGTCTTACTCATTTTAAGCTTTAAATTTTCTTTACATAGTGACACGGTATTTTGCTAATTTTAAGCACACGTTTTGTAAAAGAATCTTCCATACAGGAGCTCTAACTTTGAATGATGTTGTTGTATCTTTGTAATTAGATTTGACATCCGCCAACACAATATCAAAAATGACTCTCACTCATTCGTTCTCTAGAGCACTCATCGTGTGCAGGGTCACAGGAAGTCTGGAGCGTATCCCAGGAGACTCGGGGCACATGACGTGATACACCATGGACAGGGTGTCAATCCAGCGGAGGGTACACAAGCACACACACTTACACATATACTCTGGGGAATTTGGAAATGCCAATTAGCATCTTTCGAATGTGGGAGGAAACTGGAGTACCTGGAGGAAACCCATCAGGCACAAGGAGAACCTGCAAACTCCACACACACAGATCAGAGGCAGGACAAACACAACAGCTTCCCAGCACACACAACATACAGTATGTCTCATATCTCATGTACATAAAGCACTCACGTGTCTCTTAAGTTCTGTAGCGTTCTCTCTCTGATTCAATTCTTTGTAGCGAAACCAGTGCTAATGCTAGGAGCAACAAGAGGCAAAGCACAAGTTCAATCAGTGAATGATATTGTGTACGATTCAGGCATGTCACACGTGTCCGAACAGCTGTACTGTAATACGGTCTAATGCCTCCTTGATAATCGCTTCTGTCATCCCGAAACTTATCTAAACCATCTGTGTTCTTTTATTTACAGCTACAAAGCTAACTAGCTTCTAACACAAGGCTGAATCCCACATCCCTCTCTAACCCCTGATCACGGCTTTACTCAGTGTGTGGAACAAGGGACTGTACACCCTAGTGCACTTACTTTCCAATAAACACTATATGAGATTTAACCCTGCAACCTGGACGTTACCGGAGCTGATATTGTGAAAGTGGAAATATGAAGAGAAACATATGAGATTTACAGGACTGTCCACCTCCATGGATTATTCTCCTCATCTTTTGGCTACA